>JASEVX010000233.1:141766-276766 GCA_031761405.1 Serripes groenlandicus | reverse complement strand
TGACGTCATCGCCATCAAGCAATGGTAGAACAAGACGTACATGGTTCAAAGGCCTAACTGCGAATTCGTAAGATATGTTGATGTTTGATGGTTATTCAAAGATGTTTCTGCGTGCAGATCTGCTGTCAATACAGCCGGGACAGTAAACAAAGGTTCCGTTATGAAATCCGTGAGTTGTTGTGCTCTCTTGCTCTCCGAGGTGGGATCGCTCCAATCAGTATACTCATTTATTGCCGCAAACTGTACGGCTTCACTCGAAGATCCTTTTGTAAAGACGGGCAGAAACGCTGGTACTATGTATTTTCAAAGTCGTCCTTCGACAGAGTGAACTGACCAGGTTCACTGATATTAAGGAGCCGCATGAGGCCTATACTGTTAGCGAGGCCATCAGCGTTTGTTGACCCAATCATAAGGTCAATGCTGTGGAACATGTCGTATGCGTAACTCGCTGATGAGTTACCTGACAATAAATGATCGGGCGTGTCGAGCACGAACTCGTTGTCTAGAACGGGAGTAATCGGCAATTCACTTTTAGTTAATGAACTGAAGATTTCACTTGGTTTTGTTTTGAGACAATCCACCATATCGACAGTGGACGTCTGATTACATCCTACTTGTCCAGCCAAATAGCTCGTAACTTGTAAAGAACGCTGTCTTTCGGTAAAAGCCGTTGGTGAGAGAGAACCACTCTGTGCAATAGCGCGTTGGAACAGACCTAAATTTCCAGGGTAAAAACATTGATATATAGTGCTTGTTGAGCCAGCGGATGCTCCGAAAAGAGTCACTTTTCCCGCATCCCCTCCGAACGATATTATGTTATCATGTACCCATTTGATTGCTAAGTGTTGGTCCCAAAGGCCAATGTTGCCTGGCAACACATCGTCACCTGTTGTCATAAATCCGAGAAACGTCAGTCGGTAATTTATCGTCACAACGATAACGTCACCAACACCACTTAGTAGCGTGCCGTCGAATACATTTGACTCGCCAGAGATAAAGCCCCCTTCATGTAACCAAATCATCACGGGTCTTTTGTTTCCTTGGATTCCAGCAGCAGTCATATTATACGGCACAAAAATATTTAAGAATAAACAGTCCTCGGACTTCTGCGTCGGTGTATCAAATTCCGGTCCGTTACTAATCTGAATACAAGCCGATGCAAATTGCGTAGCATCAAGCGTCGACGTCAACGGAGACTTAGAAACTGGTTTCTTAAAGCGTAGGTTTTCCACCGGCGGCTCCGCATACGGAATTCCGAGAAATTTCGTCACTGTTAACGTATCTGTATCGAATGAAGCACTTTCTACGATACCCTTCATCCCTCCAATAGCGGTATTTAGGGTATAGTACTCCTGTGCATTTAAAACATGCATAATGCTCACCATGCATACCACAAAACACCGTAGTCTTAAAACGATCATGTTCTTAACGATCCTTCTCTACTCAAGGTAGATCTTCGAATGGTAGCGTCTTCGGGGTGTACTTTGTTATGTATATGTTATATTCATTCAAGCTGGACGAGAACATTGACGAAGTTTACCCTTTATTTGTGTATGTGCAACTATGTTATGTTCATTCAAGCTGGACGAAAATATTGACGGAGTTTACCCTTTATTTGTGTATGTACAAATATGTTATATTCATTCAAGCTGGACGAAAATATTGACGGAGTTTACCCCTTAGTTTTGAATGTACAAATATGTTATATTCATTCAAGCTGGACGAAAATATTGACGGAGTTTACCCTTTATTTGTGAATTTACAAATCTATTTACATACTTTTAAAATTGTTATATATTACATACGTTTTAAAATTGTAGCTTTATATTGAGTGGATAGCATTACGACTAATGTATCGTATTTCAGAATAAATAATACTGGTAGTAATGGTAATTTACTCTGGGTAAGGTATGGAACGCCTCAAGTATGTACATGACATAATAAAGCATGTACACAACATAATAAAGGGTGCACATAATAGCATAATAAGTGTCATTATAAGACAGTTGAGGCGTTCCATAGTAAAGAACTCCGTTAGCTTGTGTAGATGTTTGAGTATTAATGGAAGATAGTTGGACCCATTGTTAGCGACTCTTTGTTTGCCCAATTCTATTCAATAATTTTTATTCTTATTTGCATGTGGAGCGGGTCAACTGGAGGGCTCAAATGTGTACATCTACACTGGAATAGAGAAGCAATTCATTTGGTATACTATGATCTTCAAATTACATGGTTGAAGCACTAAAAGTAAATTAAAACAAGGGGTGTAAGGTAGCCCTGTAACTCTCACATGAGTACAATGGCACTGTATGATAAGGTGTTCATAAATTATACTAAATTAAATAATTAGATGGGAAAAAACGATAAACATGTAGCTTCTATGACAATATTATTCTCAAAGTTGGCCTTTTGACCTTGTTCTTAACACGATATGACCCATGATTGAAATTATTCTAGATTATATAAAGACAAACATTCTGAAAATGTTAAACATGCTCAAGATTTTACTTAAATATTGCCAAGTGATCTAGTTTTGGATCTTGAGAAATAGTCGTACATAGTTCCAACATTTTTAAGTATAGAATTCATTCTCAAGAGTGTCCACAGTTTTTTTTGCTAAATTTGGCCCGGTTACATAGTTGACCCATACTTAGATATCACCAAGATCAACATTCTGACAAGTTATGATCATTCTTGAATATAAAATGCAATATAACGAGTATGTTCTCCTTATCCTTCAAAACTTTACAAAATTACACTTTCATATTCTAAGATGTTACAGGCGTTTTTCTTTTGATGTTTTAAAAACAAAAGAAATGATTAAGTGAAACAATTAATTAATTGCACTAAGTACTGTATTAACAATTGCAAGGCGTTAATTTGGGTTGAATGGAAATACATGTATCCATGGACTCTTCACAATATTTTCAACGTCATTATAAAGTAACCACTGACATCAAGAGATCTTAATTATACAGATTACATTTATACCCATCTCATCTGCAGAAGCATCTACATGTACAGTAGACGCCATTTGAAAATATTGCACAAATTATCAATGCTTTAAAACATGTTCAATAATTATATTTTCATTAATATAAATAGGCCTCTGTGGATGCTAACGCTTATCTTGTTCTACACTGTTAAAGAAAATCCTAATTGTAACTTTTCCCAGGGACAGGCTAATATAAGGAGAGTTTAATGTAAACTACAAACTTCTTTAACCCTTTCCCATCTTATACAACTCTGCAGTAAACGGACCGTGAAGACAAAAATATGGAAAACATTAATATATGAAAGTATAACACATTATACAAATCCCCTTGCAGTGTCGTTTTGTACAGATGTAATATTGTCCCTGTGACCTAGAATGTTAACCTATGCCAATGAAATACGAACTAGTCGTTACAAACCATAATGTACATCAAACACAATCAGAAGGCATAAACATGAATAAAGAGGAAAAAGAGAAACACACACACAAACAAAAAGAGAAAATTAAAAAAAAATGTTTAAACTTTATGGAAGTACATTTACTTACATCGAGGATCATTGTAATGATTCTTTTCTAAGTTTGAATTACCTCATTTTAAGAAACCACGTTAATTAATAGCGATTATGGCGGTTTAATGTGCTTTATATCATTAGAAACCACAGTTTAAGAAGACAATTAATAAATCAAAACAATAATATGGAGAATAATGACCCTACGTGTGATATCGACGAGCTGATTCAAACAGTTGATTACTATTACCATTATTGTACAGTTATAATATTAAGCTGGTATTAATATATTTTTAAAAGTAATTGTTACTCAAAGCGACAAGTTAAAACGAAGAGGGTATTTTTTAAACGACTTGAAAGGTAAACTATATGTGCATGCATCAGCAAATACAATAAATATACTATGTAGTGCATAGGGCAATCAGTCAATCCACGTGAAAACAACCTTCAGAAATATTCTAGCCTTTCTACCAAGGATCAAGACAAGACTATACACACGTACAGGCTGACCTTTATCTACATTGTTCGCGATTGTACATTACATGATTCCCGTACTTTGTTTATAGTCGCATATAGTGGGATAAAGGTAAATTTACTCAGTCAAAATAGAAACCTGACACTTTAAAACGTGACGGTTTATTTTTGTTTATACATACGATTTGTATTATCATGATACAAACAGATGGCCTTTCGTTAAACAACACGTGTTCTAAATGTGTATCGTACGATATCTGTAACATCGGTTAATCTTAAAATTGCTTGTTTTGCACCTAGACCTTTTGCACACTAAACATGGATCGATCAAGTGTAAACACGCGTGTCACATTGTACCTTTAGCTAACGCAGTACTCAACTGATGTAGACATAATGCCAAGATTGTGAGAGGCTGAAAGAAAAAGAGCTATCGGGATGTTGCAAGCGGTCGTATCTGTCGTTCACGTCAGAAGGACGTTCAACTGTAGTAGGAACGCAATTTATAACCTCACTAGACCTTCCAGGTTGACTAGATCAGGAAGGACGTTCAACTGTAGTAGGAATGCAATTTATAACCTCACTAGACATTTCAGGTTGACTAGATCAGGAAGACCGAGAGAGACTAGCCATCGGGATGACCATGTGTTACTTTGACAGTACCTGTGTATACTGTTGGTTCTTTAACCCTACGGAGCCACCGGGACGACCATGTGTTAATTTGACAGTACCTGTGTATACTGTTGGTTCTTAAAACATACGGAGCCACCGGGACGACCATGTTTTACTGTGACAGTACCTGTGTATACTGTTGGTTCTTAAACCATACGGAGCCACCGGGATGACCATGTGTTACTGTGACAGTACCTGTGTATACTGTTGGTTCTTAAACCATACGGAGCCATCGGGATGACCATGTGTTACTTTGACAGTACCTGTGTATACTGTTGGTTCTTAAACCATACGGAGCCATCGGGATGACCATGTGTTACTGTGAAAGTACCTGTGTATACTGTTGGTTCTTTAACCATACGGAGCCATCGGGACGACCATGTGTTACTTTGACAGTACCTGTGTATACTGTTGGTTCTTAAACCATACGGAGCCATCGGGACGACCATGTGTTACTGTGAAAGTACCTGTGTATACTGTTGGTTCTTAAACCATACAGAGCCGATTACGTGAATAAAACCGCCCGAGTAGAGCATGCAGTCCATATAAATGGGGTATACTGCCATTACTCCATCGCCAGGCACGTTTACACTGGGCACGTATGCACCGTCACTGGCGTCGCCGAGATTGGAACACAGTTTTCTTTCCAGCTTCATCAAGGAATTCGAACACGGGACCTTTGGTACGAGTGTCCGATGTTCCACCATGCACGACTGTCTTTTACCAAACATCTGACATGTAAAGGCGGGGCTCGAAACGGGTAACTACGTGAGACATCCATATTGTATTCAGAGTTAAACAATGGACACGTAGATCAACACAATGCACAACACGTTTGCTAAGCGGACTAGTTAATGGCCAAAGGAAATTGGTCTCAAAAAGAAAATAGTTATTAAACAATGATATAAGAAAGTAAAAAACACATTAAATCAGAAGTTATAGCTAACAAGTTATACGTAGACAGTCTGTGCGCCATGAGTGCATATCGAAAATACTTGAATGATGACAAGCGGTTTTTAAATGGGACTCGTTGAAAGTCTCAAGTAACCGTCGTTCTAGATGTGAAATGAAACATGTCGTCTAGACAATCCTCTTTAAAGAGAACGTACAGAATATCGTTTATATGATCGTTTCTAATAATGCGTTCGTGCGTGTTGAATGATGATCAAAAATACTTAACTGATTGTTAGCGTTTGTTAAAGGCACTGTATATTTGTAGTCGTGCTTTACATAGACAGTAGGTTATAGAATCGCTAAAACTTATTCTTGTGTTTTGATTGAATATCGAATATATATAAATGCTGATTGACGTTTATTAAATGGACTGTGTCAATAACGACACTTTTTTACGAAGAATGTTTGTTATATAATAATTCGAAAGCTGACGGGCGATCTTTAAAGGAAACGTATTTTAGTAGGCACCTTTATTACGAAGACAGACGATGATATACTTGAAAAAATAATTTAGCGGTCCCACGAGAAAACCAACATTGTGGACTCTGCGTGAGTATCGACCCGCATCAGCCTATGCATGCCGCGCAGGCTAACCCGAACAGACACTTTACGCCTCCTGTGGATGTTCTGTTTCAGGAATCATTACTCTACACCTGTTTCCCCTTGAAACAGAATGTGTCGGCCCGCATTAGCCTGCGCAGACTGCGTAGGCTGATCTGGGTCGATACATTACGCAGATACCATAATGTTGGTTTTCTCGTGGAACGGCTCATATTTCAGTTTAAAAATGCTGCATAATTTCCTCGAGCTAAACAGAAGTACATGTACTACCCAAATTACGAGTATCAAGTAACCGTTGTTCTAGATGTGCAATGAAACATGTCGTCGGGACATCCGCTTTAACCCTTTCCCCCATACAACAATTCTGCAGCAGACGAATTGGAAAACATACTGACAATAACCTCAAAAATCTCCATAAACGATAGCTTTATTGTTAAATAAAGTTGAAAACATTGTTGCCAAAGGAGAAATTGCTGATGAGCAATTTCACCTTTGGCCACAATGTTTTCAAAAGTCGTCTGCTGCTAAATGCGTAAAGTATCGTGTCGTGTGGCTCAATTAGTCAAAAAATACACTGGAAATGTACGGGGTTATTTTCTCAAATTGTTGCTTCAAAATCAATTATTAGCAGACTACGGAATACCATTATGGCCATCACAGGACATCGCCTGTGAATGTGTTGATCTAAAACGCGATACTCGACAGTACGATGATGATAACGCGACAGTACGATGATGATAACGCGACAGTACGATGATGATAACGCGACAGTACGATAACGAAAACGCGATAATACGACAGTACGATGATGATATTGCGATATACTATCGTGTTTTCACCATCGTACTGTCGCATTTTCACCATCGTAATATCGTACTGTCGCGTTATTATCATCGTACTGTCGTGTTATCATCATCGTACTGTCGCATTATCATCATCGTACTGTCGCGTTATCATCATTGTACTGTCGCGTTTTCATCATCGTACTGTCGCGTTATCACCATCGTACTGTCGAGTTATCATCATCGTACTGTCGTGTTATCATCATCGTACTGTTGCGTTATCACCACCGTACCGTCGCGTTATCACCATCGTACTGTCGCGTAATCATCATCGTACTGTCGCGTTATCACCATAGTACCATCGCGTTATCACCATCGTACTGTCGCGTTTTCATCATCGTACTGTCGCGTTATCACCATCGTACTGTCGCGTTATCATCATTGTACTGTCGTGTTATCATCATCGTATTGTCGCGGTATCACCATCGTACCGTCGCGTTATCACCATGGTACCGTCGCTTTATCACCATCGTATTGTCGCGTTTTCATCATCGTACTATCGCCTTCCGGTGCGCATGCGCATAGAAGAATGTCCCCTCTATGTGACAAAATATTTTCTTTCATCTTTGCTGTATGATTCATAAATCCGTATAAATTTGTATTATATCTATGTTATAAACGGAATTAACTTTGCCTTCTTTCATCTTTGCTGTATAATGTTATGTTGTGTAACGTGCAACTAAATTATACCTTGGTCTGGCAAATACTGGTATCATATATAACTTTTCTTAAAGAAGGCAAAGTTAATCTCGTTAATAACATAGATCTATTACAAATACTGTTTCAGATCAACACATTCACAGGCGATGGTCCTAACGGTATTCCGAAGCAGACAGATGTGAATTCTAAATACAAATTCCATTATTCTTAATGGCTATATATCGGTAGTGTTTATACAGCACGTATTAAAAGGCGAATCCTTATACATGTAGCTTAGTGCGACATTCAGTAACATTCAGCTGTCATGCTGTTCAGGTTATGCGAATGATTATGCTGGAGACCCCGATCAACTGGTACATTCTTGCAGGCGAATCTTTGTCGACATTGTTTGATTCATGAATGTGAAAATTTAGTAAAGACTACAAAATGTAGTACGTAAATAATTTATTTACTACTGGTTTTTTTTGCCTGATTTGCCTGACACCAGCAAGTCAGTCGTAATGCTAAACCTGCAACCTTGAGTGCTAACGAGGGCATCCATTACTACTGGTCTTTTTAGCCTGACACCATCAAGTCAGCTGTAATGTTGAGCCTCCAACCCTGAGTGCCAAGGAGGGCATCCATTACTACTGGTTTATTTAACCCGACACCAGCAAGTCTGCCGTAATGCTAAACCTGCAACCCTGAGTGCCAAGGAGGGCATCCATTACTACTGGTCTATTTAGCGTGACACCAGCTAGTCAGCCGTAATGCTAATCCTGCAACCCTGAGTGCTAAGGAGGGCATCCATTACTACTGGTCTTTTTAGCCTGACACCATCAAGTCAGCTGTAATGCTGAGCCTACAACCCTGAGTGCCAAGGAGGGCATCCATTACTACTGGTTTATTTAACCCGACACCAGCAAGTCTGCCGTAATGATAATCCTGCAACTCTGAGTGCCAAGGAGGGCATCCATTACTACTGGTTTATTTAGACTGATACCAGCAAGTCAGCCGTAATGATAATCCTGCAACCCTGAGTGCCAAGGAGGGCATCCATTACTACTGGTTTATTTAGACTGATACCAGCAAGTCAGCCGTAATGCTAAACCTGTTACCCTGAGTGCCAAGGAGGGCAGCCATTACTACTGGTTTATTTAGACTGATACCAGCAAGTCAGCCGTAATGCTAAACCTGTTACCCTGAGTACCATTACTACTGGTTTATTTAGACTGATACCAGCAAGTCAGCCGTAATGCTAAACCTGCAACCCTGAGTGCCAAGGAGGGCAGCCATTACTACTGGTTTATTTAGACTGATACCAGCAAGTCAGCCGTAATGCTAAACCTGTTACCCTGAGTACCATTACTACTGGTTTATTTAGACTGATACCAGCAAGTCAGCCGTAATGCTAAACCTGTTACCCTGAGTGCCAAGGAGGGCAGCCATTACTACTGGTTTATTTAGACTGATACCAGCAAGTCAGCCGTAATGCTAAACCTGTTACCCTGAGTACCATTACTACTGGTTTATTTAGACTGATACCAGCAAGTCAGCCGTAATGCTAAACCTGTTACCCTGAGTACCATTACTACTGGTTTATTTAGACTGATACCAGCAAGTCAGCCGTAATGCTAAACCTGTTACCCTGAGTGCCAAGGAGGGCAGCCATTACTACTATTTTTATGTCTTTGGTATGACCCGGCCGAGGATCGAATCCGCGACCTCCAGCGCCCGAGACGAACACGATTCAAAATTACGTGACGCGGCTCAACTGTTAATCAAATCGAATAGCATCTTGCAGTCTACTCCATTATAGTGGCATTGTCTTTGAAATTTGTCTCGAAACAATACTGTCCCAATTTGATCATGGTTTGTTTGTTTGGTGTTTAACTCTGTTTTCAACAATGTTTCAGTTATATCACGTTGTTTCCTTTACATAATTCAAAGCATATTTCATCATTTTTTTTCTATTATAAAACATGTCAAAATAGTTCATTTCTTAACAAGAATTGTTAGTCAGCAAGGTCATTATTTATGTCAAGTTAGTCTTTTACTTATAAACAATCCATCATTCATGTTGTATACAATATTAGGGAAACAAAAATGATGAAATCTACTTTTAAGTATTTAATTATTACTAAGCACTAAGTAATGTTGGTGGAGTACTACTGGTCCATTTAGCATGACGCAGACCGTAATGTTTATTCCACAATTCCGAGCGCCAGAGGGGGAAATCTATCACATAAATTTTAAAGGTATAAACTATATCATTGTACTCTTTCATAATGGTAACCATATTTTCATAATAGGAATCCGCTGTGGTCGAGTGGTTAGCGTCGGGGATTTCGAAACCGGGTGTACCGGGTTCGATCCCCAGTCGCGGCACTACGGTCATGGTGGAGTGCCCTTGGGCAAGGCACATTTTCTAGCCTAGTACTGGTTTGTTTACCCAGGGATCATGAATAATTAAATTTAATTGCGCGCTAAATGACATTAGCTGTCGATGCGCCATAAAACAATATACATTCATTCATAATGGTAACATAAACCTTGGCTATAACAGCGTTAATCCTTGTGTAAAGAAACCGCAAACTAGGCTATGGAATGTGCCTTTCAAAAGGGCACTCTATCATAATCGGAACTTGGCGACTAGGGATCGAACCCGGGACGCCCGGTTCCAAATCCCCGATGCTATGTAACCTTAGCGGAGGTACATGTATAATACTTTTAAGGTTTAAGATCTTCACCAAATTTAGCATAGGTAGGGTAAAAGCTAATGAATAGCGAGGTCTGCTTTTGTCAAAAGGTTTTAATCTCTATTCAATCATTTTAATTTAATTTATATATTTTGAATATTAATTCCTTATATAGTTAGTGTCATTCGTGTACGTTGACTGTATGAGGCAAATTGGGTCATAAGAAATACGAGGTGAATAATTAGCCCAATAGTATACGCATTCTGACGAATCTGAAGCAGACGCCTTTTGAAAAACATTGTGACACTCGTGACCGAAAAGTCTCTGGTTCAATTCCGTACGAGCGGGTTTTTGGAGTTACCTTAAAACATATGAGATTTCTAATTGAGGACTAATTGCTTGTGATTATTGAAAAATTCGTAGGCGCTAGCTAAACCCTTTATCACATCCAGACGATTTCTGAAACCTCTGCAGCAGATGACGTTTGAAAACATTGTGGCAAAAGGAGAAAAATGCTCAAAAAAAGTTATTTCTTCTTTTGCCACGATGTTTTTTAACTCTATTTAATAACGGAAAATTCATTTAAGGATATTTTACATGTTTTTACCCAAGATGTATACAAAGTGATCTGTGCTCTGCCGCGGATTTGCTGTATATGGGAAAGGGTTGTAACAAGGGTTCGTCCAACTGGCGTGGCTTGAAAAAAAGACAACCCTTTAATCCTTTCCCACTCGCAGCCACATTTTTACGCATCAGTAGAAACGACTCTGGACACTATTGTAAATGTTTTTAAGTCGTCTGCAGTAGATTCGGTCGTATTGTGGGAAGGGTTGACATCAATAGGAGCTTTTCACACCTAAAGTAGATATGCAAATTTCTGTCACGATTGTACAGTTTGAATTGGTATTTATAAAACTAAATTGTGAATAATATACAGTGAACTTGACAGTTCCGGGTCAGTAACCAAATTAACGAAGCTTGTCTCGTTGAAAGGAAAGTTTAGAGTAACAAAACTATATAAAATGTTCAACAAATACTTCCTCCACACCATAATTTAATTCAACAATTAAATAAATTTGTTAAGACTTTTCTTTAGTGTCTGTAATTGCAAGCTGTAAATTTGACAGTAAATTCTAGACCAGAATGGTCGATGACCCGGAACTGTCGAGTTCACTGTATACTATGTTGTTTTTCATTGGTGGTGAAGTGGACATATTGATCAATTATACCATGTAATACAAATATATAAAACTATTGTGTAAACATAAATCTAAAGATTGTTCTATTTCCAAATCTATTTTAAATATTTTGATCAATTAAGCGAAATTATAAGGTATCCCGGCTAATGAATGAAACACATTTAGAAATGATTTGTAAATATAACCCTAGTGTGCAACTGCTTATTCATAATCATATTCAATCTAAGGTCATGATAAAGTCATTCGAATGGTAACCTAAATCAAACCAAAACGCCATTAACTTACAATTTACCGCTTCCCTTTTTTAAACGACATTTGACACATTCGCAGCAACATTGAGGGAAAATACGATAAATATGTTTTGCTCATTATAAATATATTCTCTCTTGTCCACAATGTTTTAACTTATCAATGAAAGTTATACCTCAGAGAGTGCATGCATGACCTTTAAGTCATAAGATTTAAGAGCACCCGACCCTAAACTATCGGGTTAAAAGGTCAACACGATCAATAGTATTAAAAACTGATAGTACATTTGGGACGATCCTCGGGTGTATAGGTAATCAATATCTGAGATACATTCGAATGATATTCGATGTGTATAAATATTTACACTATTTTTGGTTTTGGCTATTTTCAACAGTATATATATATTTATCACAGGACAATGCTTGTATCCGATCTAATATACCCATTACGTATTTTTTTATATTTCACATGTGTAATATAACATGACCGAATCATTTTTTTTGTATTCATCAGCGAATGTTTACAAAATGGCTGAGAACATGTATCTAGTAAACACACACGTCACGATAGATGGACGAGGTAAAGGGACCATTTTTGGTCATACAACTATTGTTTTGTGTGATTAGTTAACATTTTATAAAGTATTACATGTGTGACTATTTTCTGACAGCGAAAAAATGAGTTTTTATTTGTCTTTCGTCATGTGATAAAAAGAATCTGACATTTCATAAAGTTGTATTAAACTCGTCAAATAACAAATTTCTTGAACTCGTTTAATGAAACCTTATATGAAATGATAGATTCTTTGAAATGTATATGAAATGACAACTCATGTCAGATCCTATATATATGTCATATCACTTCGACAGAACCTTTATTCATGGAACTTGTTCAACAACCTAGTAATGGGCTTAGACACCTACCTTCCCCAATGGCTCTCCATCGTGAGGGCTGTAGACGGGAGTATAGATTCAAGATTCAAGATTTATTTATTCAGTAACGTAAACTTTACAAAGTTTCTAGTTACATACATATGATGATATACTATATATTACAAAGTTCAAGTCAAGACAACTATGTGCACAATGCTGATAACCCGAAACGCCTGGTTGTTAAGCCCCACACAAAGCACTGGGCTACAGCGGATTCCCGTTAAGCTATTTATTGCATACGTGTACAAAGAATACTCATGTGAACTCTTCTATGCGCACATATATGTACTTACTCGAACCTTCACGTTCCGCCTACGAGAAACATGGTCCTAAATATCTGTACAACATATATCAACGTAGCTTTGTTTTTGTATTTGTGTATGGTGGTTAACGCCTATTACAATATTTAATAAGATAGATCAAGGCGTTTCCCGGTTAAGATACCAGCACAACTGGTCCTTTTATCCAGAAACCAGCGAGTCAGTCGTAATGCTTTACCCCACAATCCTAAGTGTAGATGAGATAATATTTGAGCCGCTCCTGGCGAGTGTGAGTCTAATTTCATCTGCATTCAATGACTGGTTGGATGAGCCTGTACATTGTCAACAGAGTCTTGGCTGACCGCTTGCAGTCATCATCGATCCAAATCCCGTTAAATACCAGACATAAACGTAGCTTCAGAAACAAACGCTTGTTTTCGTACAGTGATGTATTTTGGTATGGCTTTAATGAGACAATACCGGCCCTTATACAACTTCTGACGTTTGTTTTAGACGTTTTGTCAGTACCGGTGTAAATACCATGATCCATTTTGAAACCCCCTTACGGAGAGCCATTAACCATTTCCATCATACAGACACCTTCTGACGTCTCTTAAGCAGACGATATTTGATAAATTGTGGCAAAAAGAGAAAGTGCCCATGATGAGCATGTAAGCGCCAAAAGTCATTGTGCGAAAGAGAGAAGTGCGATAGTGAAGCGGAGTGAAAGTGAAGCGGAGCGAATGTGTTATGTTTAAAGGAGAACCAGCTTTGATTGAAAACGACGTGGCAAAGTTGAAGTAAATGAACCTGTACTGAAAACTAGCGAGAGTTATTCTAATTTGGTGAGTAGCTAACTCAAAGAATATTTAACTATTGTGCAGGCATTTCTATGTTTGTTATGCATCGTTATTAACGGAGATATATTGACATTTAAAGTCTGCAAAATACGTCAACAAAAATGGCGGCGCCCATTGTTACACTGGTTTTCATTCTCACGTTATTACTGAATGTTATATCATTATCTTTACTTATGTCATTTGGTAAACATGTTGTTGTAATAGGTTATTAGTCTTTGTACGCAAATACATATGTATTACCGTACGTTTTGAGAGCAAATTGTGCAGAAGTGATCCGGGTTCGAATTTACATTGTTTACCGTAGAAACAAGCATTTAATAGCTTCATTAATAATTCACGTAATCGTGAGGGTATACATTGGGTACTGTTATTACAGTCATGACACATTTTAATACCAATAAGACCTGTTGAATATTTTAACGTGGAAGTTATGTATTGAATTTATGGAGAGTTGTCTCCCTTGTTTCATGTCTCATAGTGTGATATTGAGAGTGTTATTGGTCATCTGTTACAGTTGTTATCGTAACCTGCTACTATCTTAAGTCGAAATGGTTAAAGTCAAAGGTTCGATAAACATTTTCTGATTCTTGTTATGAATCGTGGAATTGCAAATTGAAACGGCATAATTCAATGTGGGAGAGCACGATTTGTTATATTAAAAAACATCTTCAAAGAAATAGACACATTTAAGACGGTATTGTACAGTCATGTATTTAATTCATATATATGTGTATTGCTACACATATTTACGTTTTAAATACTGAAAGTTTACAATTAGTATAAGATATACTTATTGATCGTTTATGTTTATTGCAGTTAATCATATCAAATAAAGACATCACCGGGATATGCATTACCTTTCGTTTCACTCTTGCCACCCTTGCCAGTACAACATTAACAAATTAGATTGAAAAATCACGATGAAGGATGGTAACCCAGAGGAAGACACAAGTAGCCGAAAGAGGACCATGACAGACAAAGGGTTACAGTACACCAAAGGTTTAAAAGAAAAGGAAAGAAATAGACTTCTAGTTAATTTGGACTCTCATACAGAGATTTTGGAAGATCTATTAGGTGAAAGTAGTGACATTCTAGTGGCGAAACAGAACTATTCTGAATGGTTGAACAGTTATGAGGCCTTGTTGATGGCACATGATGAATATCAGAGATTGTTAAGTTCTCAAGAAGCTAGTCAAGACCATGAACATTTTGAAAAAGTAAGTTTCAAATATATTAAAATGAAACACACTGCTGAAGAGTGGTTTTTAATGTACGCTAAGCCTCTTTCACCCATCTTACAACAAGACATAGATGCTAAGTCACATAGTAGCTTAAGCAGTAAAACATCGAGAGTTTCAAGTCATATTTCTATAGAAAAACTGAAAGAGGGACAAAGAAAGGTCGAACTAATAGCTAGACAAGCAGCATTGAAGGAAAAACAGAAGATACAGGAAGAAAAATTAAGGTTGAATTTGAAAGAGGAAGAATTAGATTTAGCAACAGAACTCAAAGTTAGTGACGCAAAAACAAGAATATTAGATGAGTTGGAAAAAAGCATGAGACAAGATACTCACATTAATTTTGAAACAGCAAAAGAGGTCAATTATGAAACCAAATTGAAAAAGTTAACACTGGCACCTTCCCATAACAAATATGAACATTCGGTGGTTGATAAGAACAGGACGAGTAATTCGAACAATGATATTTCAGCAATTTCACGTGAATTGAACAAGCCAAAGGCAGAAATACAGAAATTCGGAGGAAATGTATTAGATTATAAGCATTTCTTAAGGCAGTTTGAAGCAAGAGTATGTGCAAACACAGACTCTTATGATGAGAAGCTGACATTTCTATTGCAATTCACGTTTGGAGAAGCGCATAAAATCGTACTTGGTTATTCGAACCTGCCTGCAGAAATCGGGTATAAAGCTGTGTGTGAAGAGTTCAATGAACGATATGGTGAACCGGACTTAATAGCTCAGGCATATGTCAAGAAAGTAATGGAATGGCCTCTTATTAAAGCAGACAATGCTAAAGCCCTGGATGAATTTGCAATATTTCTGCGTGAATGCCAGTATGCAGTCGAAAATGTCGAGGCAGCAGAAGTGCTGGAGTACTCAGAAAACCTTAAGGCAATCATCAAGAAGCTGCCTTACTACCTACACGAAAAATGGAGAAATATGGTTTACGAAATAAAGGCAAAAAAGGGATTTGTGAAATTCGAACACTTAGTAACCTTAGTCCGAAAGGAAGCCAAGAAGGCTACTGACCCAGTTTATGGGAGAGACATTCTAAATAACCAGAACACTGATAAGAAAAGTTCCAAACCGTTGAATCATAGAACAACTCCAAATTACAACAACAATGGTAAAGCCTTTGTTACAAATGTTACAGAGAACAATCCGGTTAAATATGGTGTTGCTTTCACCAAGCCATGTATATATTGCGCAGGACAGCATTCAATGGACACTTGCAAAACTTACATTAACAGAAAGGTATACATTCTTGAAATCCAAGGGCCTCTGTTTTGGATGTCTGAAATCGGGTCACTACAAAGGCGATTGCCGAAGAAAATCGACTTGCCAACAATGTAAAAATTACCACCCAAATATTTTACATGTGAATGCATATAAAGTAAATAGTTCATATGCAGTACATACGAGGGCTGGAGCCGGGGGACACCAAGCACTACCAATAGTGCCTGTGAAGATTAAATACAAACACAGTGACAAGTTCGTGGAAACATATGCATTTCTCGACAGTGGAAGCACAGCAACATTTTGTACAGAGAGAGTTGCAAGACTTTTAAATTTTCATGGTAAAAAGACAAGTATAAATTTGTTGACAATGGGACAAGAAAGTGTTCAAGAAACGTATGAGGTGACCGGACTAGAGATCAGTTCGCTCATGGGCGACAGTGTTATTGAACTTCCGCCTATATACATTCAAAAGAAGCTTCCTGTATCGAGCAATGATGTAACTTCTATGGAAGACATTCAAATCTGGCCACATCTTAGAAATATTCCGTTGGACAGAATCAATTGCGAAGTTGACTTGTTGGTTGGAATAAATGTGCCCAAGGCAATGGAACCATGGGATGTTATCCCAAGTGAAAATGGCGGTCCCTTTGCAGTGAAGACTATATTTGGATGGGTAATCAATGGACCTCTCGACGTAACAGGTGGTGAGACAAGTAAACTCATTACATCCAGCTTCATAAAGGCAGTACCAAGCTTAGAAGAACAGGTACGCAATCAGTTCAATCATGATTTCAATGAAAGGACTATTGATGACAAACTAGAACCATCAATTGAAGACAAACAGTTTCTAAACGTAGTTAACAGGTCGACCAAAAGAGAAAACGGTCATTACTCTATAGACTTGCCTTTCAAAGGAAAGAATGTTTTCATGCCAAATAACCGAAAACAAGCCGAGCAGCGTTTGAAGTCATTGGCCAAACGTTTTGAGAGAAATACAATTTTCCGTGCAGAGTATACCAAATTCATGGAAAAAGTCATTAACAAAGGATATGGACAGGAAGTGTCATCCCATGACAAACCACAAAATGGTCGCGTATGGTATTTGCCCCATCACGGTGTGTATCATCCAAAGAAAAACAAACTAAGGGTCGTATTCGATTGTGCAGCCAGATATCAAGGAACATCGCTAAATGACCAATTATTGCAAGGACCTAACCTTACAAACACGCTAGTTGGTACACTGACAAGATTCAGACAAGAGGAAATTGCGGTAATGGGAGATATAGAGAGCATGTTTTACCAGGTACAGGTACCCACAAAAGACAGAAACTTTCAACGATTTTTGTGGTGGCGCGATGGTGATCCGGGCAACAAGCCGACCGAATACCAGATGAAAGTTCATCTTTTTGGATCAACGTCCTCTCCAAGTTGCGCAAACTTTGCGTTGAGGAAAACTGCAACAGATTTCGAAGGTCAGTTCAGCGAAAAAGTGATCAATACAGTCCTCCGAAATTTCTATGTTGATGATTGTCTCAAGTCAGTCCCAACTACAGTCGAAGCCATATCGCTGGTGAGCGATATGCAAGCCGTCCTTAAAAAAGGAGGTTTTCACATATCAAAATGGGTCAGCAACAACAGAGAAGTCATGAGATCAATACCTGCCCCAGACAGGGCTGCTGAAATAAAGGATCTCGACTTGGATCAAGATAGCTTACCAATTGAAAGAACATTAGGGGTAAGCTGGAACATTGAATCGGACGCATTCTGCTTCACGGTTACCGTCAAAGAACACTCACATACACGCAGAGGGATACTGTCGACAACCAGTAGTATCTATGATCCTTTAGGCTTCCTATCCCCACTTATTCTTAGTGCAAAGGTGATTCTGCAAGAGTTATGTCAGCTACAGTTAGGATGGGACGATCCAATACCAGAGAAATACTCAAAACAGTGGTTGCAGTGGCTAAACGATATCAACAATCTAACTAACTTTCAGGTAGCCAGATGTTTCAAACCTTCAGGCTTTGGAAACGTGATATTGACAGAACTACATCACTTTGCAGATGCTAGTGAAAAGGGCTACGGGACAGTGACTTACTTACGTCTTGTGAATACCAAGGGCAAAGTGCACTGTGCATTTGTCATGGGGAAGTCTCGAGTTGCACCACTGAAGAAAGTAACTGTACCGCGTTTAGAACTCACAGCTGCGACAGTGGCAGTTCGCACTGATAAAATGTTGAAAAACGAACTCGACATGAGTATAGATAGAACAGTGTTTTGGACAGACAGTATGTCAGTGCTTCGATACATTCGTAACAAAAGTTCACGGTTCCATACATTTGTGGCAAATAGACTTACAGTAATTCATGACGGGTCATCACACGCAGACTGGCACTACATCAACACGAAGCAAAACCCAGCGGACATCGCTTCACGGGGTATACCAGTAGACAAAACAATGTGGACAAAGCATTGGATTGAAGCACCTGCATTGTTGCATCTACCACAAAGCAACTGGCCAGAAAATCCTTCAGATACTATAGAGCTTAACGACGATGACCCAGAAGTGAAAAAGGTTGCAGTGATGACAACCATAGCGAACCCAATGGAAAGAAGTAGTGTTTGTAAATTGATTCATAGTCATTCTTCTTGGTACAAATTGAAGAAAAGCGTTGCATGGATTCTCAAAGTGCGAAAAGAACTTATTAAGCGTGTGAACGTGAAACGTGGCACTGCACAGGAAACAAAATTAAAATGTGAACAAAGTTATCTTTTGGTCAAAGACATAGACGAAGCAGAGAAAGCGATATTAGTGTATGTACAAAAACAGTCATTCTCAGAAGAGATTAACTCGATACAAAAGGGTGATTCACAAGTGAAACGCAGAAGCAGTATTAGAAAACTGGACCCAATCCTGTGGAATGGAACATTATGTGTTGGCGGACGTCTGCACAAAGCAAGTATGCCAGAAGAGAGCAAACATCCGGTTATATTACCCAAAGACAATCATGTTTCTATGTTAGTACTTAGACAAATTCATATTGATCTCAAACATTCCGGAAGGAACCACATGTTATCTACACTGAGGCAGAAGTACTGGTTAATTAATGCTCCCTCAGCCATACGGAAACTAATCTCTAAATGTGTTCAATGTCAAAAGTACAAAGCTCCTGTTGGTGAACAGAAAATGGCAACCCTACCTGAAGATCGTGTAACACCCGATGAACCGCCATTTACTAGAGTAGGTGTTGATTATTTCGGACCGTTTGAAGTGAAACTTAAACGTAGTCATGTGAAAAGATACGGTGTCATTTTCACTTGCTTGGCTTGTCGCGCAGTTCATCTTGAAGTTGCTTTTTCATTAGATACTGACTCTTATATAAATGCCCTACGTAGGTTCATTGCTCGCCGGGGACAGGTGACAAAGATTATATCCGACAATGGAACAAACTTCGTTGGTGGAGAGCGGGAATTGAAGCAATCTTTACGCGAATGGAATTTATCGCAGATTAAAGAAGCTATGTTGCAGAAAAACATTGAATGGAAATTTAATCCACCGGCTGGTTCCCATCATGGAGGTGTATGGGAAAGATTGATTAGATCGGTTCGAGGGGCAATGAATGTTACATTACGCGAACAGGTTCTCGACGATGAAAGACTATCCACACTCATGTGTGAAATAGAAGCGATCCTAAATAGTCGGCCAATTACTAAAGCTTCAGATCAGTGCAACGATCTGGAGGCACTTACGCCCAACCATCTGTTGATACAGAAGTGTAAACCAAATCTACCACCAGGGGTCTTTAACAAAAACGACAACTATTGCAGGCGTCGATGGAGGCAAGTACAATACATGGCCGATCTGTTCTGGCGACGATGGTTACGGGAATACCTACCTCTACTGCAAGAGAGACAGAAGTGGAACGAGAAGAAGCGAAACATGAAAAAAGGAGATTTAGTGCTTATCGTAGATTCTAATTCGCCAAGAAATTCATGGCCGTTGGCGGTGATAGTAGAAACAATGCCTGACCGTTTCGGTTACGTTCGCCAGGTGAAAGTTAAAACCGCGACAAATACACTCGTACGACAAGTCGACAAACTTTGCGTTATTCTTGAGATGGAATAAAACATTATAGTGTTTAAAGTAGCATGTGGCCGTTGTGCATGAAGACGCGTAACTTAGATTACTAATTCTTTGAAAACACTTTAAATTAGATATAAGTATTCTTTACTTAATTGAAGCCAGAGTTCAGTATTATTCTGAATACCTGATTAGCAAACTTAGAATATTCCGTCTTTGCTTGTAGCAAAGAGTTTAGTCTTTACTCAGGAGTTCTAGGATTGGCGATCTGGTGTTGTTATTTACTTTGTTATTTGCATTTTTGTAATTGTTTCGTAATTTTCATTACTCCTCAATTAGAGGGCTGGAGTGTAAGCGCCAAAAGTCATTGTGCGAAAGAGAGAAGTGCGATAGTGAAGCGGAGTGAAAGTGAAGCGGAGCGAATGTGTTATGTTTAAAGGAGAACCAGCTTTGATTGAAAACGACGTGGCAAAGTTGAAGTAAATGAACCTGTACTGAAAACTAGCGAGAGTTATTCTAATTTGGTGAGTAGCTAACTCAAAGAATATTTAACTATTGTGCAGGCATTTCTATGTTTGTTATGCATCGTTATTAACGGAGATATATTGACATTTAAAGTCTGCAAAATACGTCAACAAAAATGGCGGCGCCCATTGTTACACTGGTTTTCATTCTCACGTTATTACTGAATGTTATATCATTATCTTTACTTATGTCATTTGGTAAACATGTTGTTGTAATAGGTTATTAGTCTTTGTACGCAAATACATATGTATTACCGTACGTTTTGAGAGCAAATTGTGCAGAAGTGATCCGGGTTCGAATTTACATTGTTTACCGTAGAAACAAGCATTTAATAGCTTCATTAATAATTCACGTAATCGTGAGGGTATACATTGGGTACTGTTATTACAGTCATGACACATTTTAATACCAATAAGACCTGTTGAATATTTTAACGTGGAAGTTATGTATTGAATTTATGGAGAGTTGTCTCCCTTGTTTCATGTCTCATAGTGTGATATTGAGAGTGTTATTGGTCATCTGTTACAGTAGTTATCGTAACCTGCTACTATCTTAAGTCGAAATGGTTAAAGTCAAAGGTTCGATAAACATTTTCTGATTCTTGTTATGAATCGTGGAATTGCAAATTGAAACGGCATAATTCAATGTGGGAGAGCACGATTTGTTATATTAAAAAACATCTTCAAAGAAATAGACACATTTAAGACGGTATTGTACAGTCATGTATTTAATTCATATATATGTGTATTGCTACACATATTTACGTTTTAAATACTGAAAGTTTACAATTAGTATAAGATATACTTATTGATCGTTTATGTTTATTGCAGTTAATCATATCAAATAAAGACATCACCGGGATATGCATTACCTTTCGTTTCACTCTTGCCACCCTTGCCAGTACAGAGCATTTTTCCTTTTTGTCACACTGTTTTCTACTTTATTTGCTTACAGTTATAGACAGTTTCCACAAAACTGTCCTAGATATTTCTTTAGCCGTCTGCTGCAGATTTGTTTCACCGGGGAAAGGGCTTAGACCCCAACTCATCATCACGGCTCATTTATATGTCAGAACAGTGCTCTATTTATGTAAACTTCTTCACTGCCGAATTTCATAAAGTCGAATCTTCCATGTTGGAAATTGGAACACTCCATTTTCGTCCAATAGGACATTTGGTAAAATATGTCTAAGTGGCAAACGAGGTAGAATTCAGGAGAGACGTGAATCTGCATTGTTTGCAAAAAGCTATTAATTGACTTTGGCAGCGCAAGAGTTAAGATAACACAGCGCTCATATGTCTACTTTTGTTTTATTACAAGAGAATATATTTCATCTTTCGGGTGTGACCATCCATCCTCATTAATTAATGACCAGTTTAATTACGCTTGTATTACGAGCAACGTATGTCTGATGACCGACCTTTCTGAAATCTCCGTCCAGCAAGGAACACCAAACAGCGCCATTTTCTTACTGCAGGAGAATATATTTCTTCTTTCTGATGTGACCATACTCTTCAATTACTGAGTAATTTTCTCTGGGCTTGTTAAACGAGCAATATATGTGTGATGACAAACCTTTCAGAAATCTCCGTCCAGCAACAAACATCAAAACGAAATTGTTATTTATGTTAAAAAGATACCTCGCCCATGTGTCTACTTTTGCCGTTTTACAATATAATATATTTCTTCTTTTTGATAATACCATACTCTTCAATTACTGGGTAGTATGCATTACGCATGTTATACGAGCAACGTGTGTGTGATAACCGACCTTTTGGAAATCTCCGTTCAAAAAGGAATAACAGAATTGACAAAAGATTGCTTTTATCATTTCATAACAATATTATTTATGTTAAGAGACACAGCGCCGTTGCGGCTGATGTTCATACAGGAGAATATCTACATTATGTATATTAACAGGAGGATCACATTTGTTCCTTTATGATATGATCATACTGTTCAATTTTACTGGGTCATTTTCGTTATGCTTTCGTGATTGTCGTGTACACGGTTTGGAGCCTTGTGTGGTAAGAGGTGTGACATAAACAAATAAATAATTTTTTTTTTATTATTTCGTAACCACTTATAATCGTTTGTTTCTGAAGTGGTATTTACTTGTTTGCAAACTTTATATGTATCCCCTTTTAAAACGCTCCCTCCAGCAAAGAACAATACAAACAATCTCAAAACATCCACACTCGCAGTGTAATAATCTAAGTATCCAATGTTCGTCAGCGAATGGTATACAGTTCATTATTACAGGGAACAGTCCTGAACTCTCTTCTAACTTCTCACGTCTTTACACTCGGTATATATCACGATTGCTTTTCAATATTGTTTACCATCTCTAGTTATATATAAGATATACTCAGATAAGCATTAGTATGATTCGTGTTTGTTTTATATAGTTATTATAAGATGTGCATGTTTTGTATTTACTATAAACGTAATTTGGTTATTCAAACCATGGACTTCTTGCTTGCATAATTCCTTTGTTTATACTGATAAACGCGGGAACAGCATGCACCATTTTATATACTTACTATTTCTTAGTTAAATATATGTATCTATCAATTAATTATAATCAAAATCAGCATCATCTACACCATTTATTAATTGAACCATCACCAACTATTGTCGTTGATCCATGTCGTTGATCAATGGAAACACGTCATATACATGTACAAGTCTCAATGAAGCATCTGTCAATTGGTTATGAGGTAAGATTAATGTTTTGAGACGACGACCCAGACGAATCAGACGACGCAGGGTATCACAATAGCCCGACCTTTTATTTGCGTTGAAAACAAGACGAGCTAATACCAAGGGTAAAACGACTAACTACATTATTCTACATCATATTATTATCTGGATTTTATAATATAAAATGTTTTCTCCTCACAGTGTATTTGTACACAATAACATTGTTAGAATAGTAATGGTTAAACATTCAGAAATACACACATATTTATATTTGACCAGTTTCCCTAGAGGAATGTTTCCACAGTCCTTTTCCTTCTTTCGTTTGATTATGGGACTCTAATACATCAGGGCATTATACTCCAGGCGTTATATCACCATACTAATAAATCAAGATATCATTTTCGAACTAATTATGATATATCCATAAGTAGGTCATGAATTATACTGCTCAAAATGATTCAATGAACACACACTTTCTTTCTTCACCAGCAACAATTCCAAACTTGTCTGCTTACATTACCAAGCATTTCAATCAGAGGATTCCGAGAATTCAAATTTCAAAGTATTACCATAGAACTGTAGCACTGGACTTAACATATCTTGATTGCCAATTACCATGTCGAACACTGCAGTATATCATATTGGATCAACTCTGCACTATACATGCGAACAAGTCTAAACAAATCGAACGAGCCTACCTGAAATTCCTAAAATATTATACGCGTAAAATAATCTACAAATATATGAGTACTTATCGGGACTAAGGAAGATATCCGTCGTATAACTTGACATTGTCGCATTACCAAAGGTTGGTGTAAAAATAATAACACGGACAACTTAATTATAAAACGTTTATACCACAATATTGTCGAGCTAGTTTGAGCAATTGGGCCAAATAATATATATTGTTGTTCGTGTGTTTGATCAAATAAATCAAATAGCAATAAACTACTTAAGCAACGATTAATATATATATTCAGCCAAGGGTGATCTGTTGAAGAAAGAGAGTCTGTCTCTTAATACATATACTTATTTTAAAGAAACATTGGAAATATAAAAAAGTATTGAGGTGTTACCTAATTATTTATATGTGCATCTGGCAAGGTTAAGGTTTTCATCACACGATTTAAACAGTACGGACGTTATGCAGGTCAATATGTAGATTATAACTAGCGACTGGGTACTTTTTGTGATAAAAGATATTTAGAAGATGAATATCATTTTGTTTTAATCTGTCCGGTCTACGTTTAAATCATTTAAAACCTTTATATACAACAAAACAATGTGTCTATTTTTTTTTTTTAACTTTTAAAAAGGTCTAACAATTAATATTGATGACATTGGCAAAATATATCCGAGCAGCATCTATTCCACGTTTGACTTTTAGAAATAAATCTGACATGGAGCGTGGTTCAACATTTTGATGAGTCACTGACCTCACTTTGTTTTTGCTTTGATGGATGTTTGTATTGGGACTAATGACAATAACTGTTCCTTTTATCATTTTGATTAATTGGTTTGGGTTTGAACCACGTTTTGAACATCATTTAACAAAATAACGACGGCAAGTTCACTGAAAAATGTGATTCCCTGCGTTTCTACACCAGTAATATACACATAAATATTCTTAAGCAACTGATTTCTTTTCCACATAGACTGTTAACCCATTGGTGGAAGACGACTGTCGTTTGTAGGATTGTCATTTGTCAAACATCGGAAACAAGGTGGCCAAGCTTAGGGTCGAACTCACAGCCCCTGTATTGACAGCCAGTGTTGCTACCGACTGAGCGACCGACGTTCGACTCTCATCCTTTTGGGCAGTGTAAAAGTTATAGTCGGAAAAGGAAATAGGAATACATATTTTTGAGTCTTACGAAATTACTTTTCGGTAAGTTCGTATCACGTTATATTAAGGCGTTCATAACACGAACATGAATAATGATGTTATATTCGTCGTTCTCCAATCAATCACTGTCTTTGTATTATATGAGCCATTTCGAAACAGCTCATCGTATAATTAGAAGCCCTGTATAACATTTTTCTACGAGCATTTGCTACGAGGTGAGGCCATTCTCAGTGGATCTAGAGTCCTAATAATGATTCTAGCCATATTTATGTATTTGCAATTAGTTGAGATCAATGACATTCTTATCACAATCTTGTCTGTAATTTAGAGGATGTCGTTCTATTTGAATGTTGTTTAAGACCGTTATATTATGACGTTTCCTGGGTAAATAAACAGTACTTCCGGTAGTGTCTTCCTGTCACCGATGTTTTTAGTCGTAACGCTAACCCGTAACTCTAATTAACAAGGCGGGAAGATATAATTATCAATGGACTGGGGATCGAACCATTGTCTCCCTATCCAAAGACGGACGCCCTTGAGACGGAATGTGTCTGCCCGGATCAGTGTGCGTGGAATGCGCAGGACGATCTTGTTCGATATATTACGCAGAGGCCCTTTTCACTTTACCATGGAGACAGAAGATGGCGTGTCACACTGCTTTGAACAGGTTTTCGTTTATATCAAGGCATTCCCGGGAAAATTACCACTGCAACTCGTTATCTTGAAACCGACGCGACAGCCATGATTCTATCCTCGAAATCCTAAGCACCATAGAATGAAGTCACTGCTACTACCTGTACGTTTGGTTATAAATCATTGTTATGTTGAAAATCTAGATCGAACACTGATCCCTCGCTATCGTGTTAGACGCTTTAACGACTATGTCACGAATATGCTTTCTTCAAATTCGTATTACATACATACACTTTCTAACGCCTCTTTAGCAGATGATTGTTCAAAACATAAAGGCAAAAGGAGAAATTGTTCGAAATATTTTCAACTTTATTCAATAAGTGTTGTTTCATTCATAGAGAGTTTCCACTTTCATAGTTTTGACTATTTTCAGAGTAGTCTTTTGCAGCTTTGTTGTACATGTAGGTGGGAAACGGTTAAAGATCGATCGTTAAACGCTCATTGTTGAACATGTACGTGGGAAACGGTTAAAGATCGATCGTTATACGCTCATTGTTGTACATGTACGTGGAGAACGGTTACAGATCGATCGTTATACGCTCATTGTTGTACATGTACGTGGGAACGGTTAAAGATCGATCGTTATACGCTCATTGTTGTACATGTACGTGGGAAACGGGTAAAGATCGATCGTTATACGCTCATTGTTGTACATGTATGTGGGAAACGGGTAAAGATCGATCGTTATACGCTCATTGTTGTACATGTACGTGGGAAACGGTTAAAGATCGATCGTTATACGCTCATTGTTGTACATGTACGTGGGAAACGGTTACAGATCGATCGTTATACGCTAATTGTTGTACATGTATGTGGGAAACGGTTAAAGATCGATCGTTATACGCTCATTGTTGTACATGTATGTGGGGAACGGTTACAGATCGATCGTTATACGCTCATTGAACATGTACGTGGGAAACAGTTAAAGATCGATCGTTAAACGCTCATTGTTGAACATGTACGTTGGAAACGGTTACAGATCGATCGTTATACGCTCTTTGTTGTACATGTACGTGGGAAACGGTTAAAGATCGATCGTTAAACGCTCATTGTTGTACATGTACGTGGGAAACGGTTAAAGATCGATCGTTAAACGCTCATTGTTGAACATGTACGTGGGAAACGGTTACAGATCGATCGTTATACGCTCATTGTTGTACATGTACGTGGGAACGGTTAAAGATCGGTCGTTATACGCTCATTGTTGTACATGTACGTGGGAAACGGTTAAAGATTGATCGTTATACGCTCATTGTTGTACATGTACGTGGGAACGGCTACAGATCGATCGTTATACGCTCATTGTTGTACATGTACATGGGAAACGGTTAAAGATCGATAGTTAAACGCACATTGTTGAACATGTACGTGGGAAACGGTTAAAGATCGATCGCTATACGCTCATTTAGTTGTTCTACAAGGTAATAAAAAGTTCCAAGAACAGAAATTATCACTTCCATTGTTGGCCATTTTGATATCAAAATTGATAAGTATTGATGAATTGTATCTAAAATAGGCTGCCTCTGTGGTGAAGTGTTTGATCGTCCGCATAGAATGCGGGAGGTCGCGTGTTCGATTCCTGACCGGGTCATACCAAATACTTTGAAAATGGTAGCTGGCTAACTTTGCGCTCAGGGTTGCGGGGTTAGCATTACGACTGACTGGCCGGTGTCAGGACAAATTGCTAGTTGCTAGATAATTGCTATTTGCTGCCACAATAAATTCACAATGTGTATAGTGCAGTCTATGATAAGTATTTTCGCAATTAAGTTCTGATAGACAATATAGCAGAGTTATGGCTGACAAATTGTTTATACCTAAGTCATTGGGAGCAATCAGAAAGTAAAAGAACATATTTGAGTCTATAAGTTTTTCTAGACTCATCTCCAATAAAAGACATTTGCCTATCAAAAATCGCCAATAAGGATTGTAACTATTGTAGTTCTTGGAAGTATGTATTGACACATAATTCAACATTATACGAATACTTATATATTACGCACCGCATCAGTGGTGTAGTGGTTTAACTTCCGCCTCGAGTGCGAAATATCGGGGGTTCGATCCCTGGCTGTGTCATACATTATAACATTAGAGTAATGGCTTTCCTCCCTTGGCGCTAAGGATTATTGTTGGGTAAGCATTACGTTACACAGTAAACCGCGTGATATAAATATACCAGTAGTCCTCATAACTTACACAGGAAACCACGTGATATAAATAGACCAGTAGGCCTCGTAACTTACATAGGAAACCACGTGAAATAAATAGACCAGTAGTCCTCGTATCTTACACAGAAAACCACGTGATATAAATATACCAGTAGTACTCGTAACCTACACAGAAAACCACGTGATATAAATATACCAGTAGTACTCGTAGCTTACACAGAAAACCACGTGATATAAATATACCAGTAGTCCTCGTAACTTACCAGGAAACCACGTGATATAAATAGACCAGTAGTCCTCGTAACTTACCAGGAAACCACGTGATATAAATAGACCAGTAGTCCTCGTAACTTACACAGAAAACCAAGTGATATAAATATACCAGTAGTAATCGTAACTAACACAGGAAATCACGTGATATAAATAGACCAGTAGTACTCGTAACTTACATAGGAAACCGCGTGATATAAATATAACAGTAGTACTCGTAACTTACACAGGAAACCGCGAGATATAAATATACCAGTAGTAATCGTAGCTTACACAGAAAACCACGAGATATAAATATACCAGTAGTCCTCGTTACTTACCAGGAAACCACGTGATATAAATAGACCAGTAGGCCTCGTAACTTACACAGAAAACCACGTGATATAAATATACCAGTAGTAATCGTAACTAACACAGGAAATCACGTGATATAAATAGACCAGTAGTACTCGTAACTTACATAGGAAACCGCGTGATATAAATATACCAGAAGTACTCATAACTTACACATTAAACCACGTGATATAAATATACCAGTAGTACTCGTAACTTACACATTAAACCACGTGATATAAATATACCAGTAGTACTCGTAACATACACAGGACACCGCGTGATATAAATATACCAGTAGTACTCGTAACTTACACAGTAAATCGGGTGATATAAATATACCAGTAGTACTCGTAACTTAAACAGGAAACCGCGTGATATAAATATACCAGTAGAACTCGTAACTTACACAGTAAATCGCGTGATATAAATATACCAGTAGTACGCGTAACTTACACAGGAAACCGCGTGATATAAATATACCAGTAGTACTCGTAACTTACACATTAAACCACGTGATATAAATATACCAGTAGTACTCGTAACTTACACAGGACAACGCGTGATATAAATATACCAGTAGTACTCGTAACTTACACAGTAAACCGCGTGATATAAATATACCAGTAGTCCTCGTAACTTACACAGAAAACCGCGTGATATAAATATACCAGTAGTACTCGTAACTTACCCAGGAAACCACGTGATATAAATATACCAGTAGTACTCGTAACTTACTCAGGAAACCGCGTTATATAAATATACCAGTAGTACTCGTAACTTACACAGGAAACCGCGTAATATAAATATACCAGTAGTATTCGTAACTTACACAGGAAACCGCGGGATATAACTACGTGTTAAATGAGGCGTATAACACCGAACAATCTGTCAATATATATCGCGTTGAGCCATGACTGATTTCCTCAATTATTCTAAGAGAGCTTAGTATATTAAACAACCCGTTTTGTGAAACACATCACTTCAGTGCATAGTCTGTAGCAATGTCGGTGAATGATAACACGAAAATTACCGACAATCTTGCATTGATATAAGGTGAGGCTCTTTTGGCAATTTAGTGATGTGGTATCCTTTATATATATGAGCCGTCCCGCGAGAAAACCAACATAGTGTCCTCTGCGTAAAGTTTCGACCGAATCAGCCTAAGCATGCCACGCAGGCTAATCTGGACAGACAATTTTCGCCTCCTGTAGATTTTCTGTTTCAAGAACCATTACTCTATACCTCTATCTCCCTAAGACGGAATGCGTTGACCCGGATTAGCCTGTGCGGACTGCGCAGGCTGATCTTGGTTGATACTTTACGCAGAGTCCATCCATAATGTTGGTTTTATCTTGGAACGGCTCATATGATAATAACCCATCCTAAATATGGAAAAATAATGCCTGAAGATAGATATAATTATTAACTTGCTCACTCCTAGTCTTTGTCTCTCAATTGTAGCATTTGGAAGTTGGGATAACGAGGTTTCCCGATAGAATTATAAGACATCTGGTTTTGCGTGTGCAACAAAGAAAACGCCGGTTTTGTGTTTACCTTAGTATTCGTGATAACACGGTATTCGTAGAACCTACTATAATGCCTGAAGGTAGATATAATTATTAACTTGCTCACTCCTAGTCTTTGTCTCTCAATTGTAGCAACGAAAATAAGATAGCTGGATTAACAAACATGTTCTTGATATGTTCGTTTGTATATGTTTTATCATGTAGGTCCAAAACATACTTTATGTAGTAAAATATATATATATATATAAAATGTAGAACAATAAATTGAATACAATTTATAAAATAAAAAAGGGCGTTAAACCAGAGACCGTTCAACACAGTTTGATATGAAGGTTCGATGTCAAATGAGTTTGCAATTAGGATCAACATTACTAATTTAAAGGCCATTGTATAGGCAAATTTGATAAAAGTTAATACAGGATATTAATAAACCAGAATCAGAAAAAAAAAACACTCAAAGGAATTTAAGTCTGATAACCATAACTCTTGGAGGAGCTCAATTTGTTTCTGTCTGTATCGTTAGATCAGAAATCCATAAATAAAGTGGCAGATTTAAGTCCTATTAACCAATGTCAAATGAAATTGCTTTTAGGGACATCTGTTTCGCTTCAGATATCAGTATATGTCAACGTAGGGATGTTGCGATAAGCAGAAAATAAGAACGAGCATCAATCGCAGAAATCCGACGTTTGGTTTGTCATGGAGTTAGGCTCCACTTTCTTAAATGAAGCTTTATAACATACCGAAAGCAGTTTAAAGACTATAGAGAAGAAACAACTAGAAATGCAAGCATCGGCAAGAATTGGAGACCTATTTTAATAAGGCGTTTACGTCATACAGCCGTATATAATCAGTCTGGTATAGAAGACATGCAAGTAAATCAATGACATTCTCAAATATGTCTGCAACTATTCTATGGTTTCCAAACAATTTATCATTACCAACTCAGAAACAACTTTATATGCCGTAAATGTGTCTGGTTATTCTCATTATACGCACTTATTCGAATAAATGCATATATATCAATTGCCTCCAAAAGCATTTGGCCTCAAAGACAACTTTATTATCGTATGAAAGAAATATATATCAAACTCTGTTTTATTTCCCAATCATCAACGATAATATGCGTCAATACTCACGAAGGATTTGTCTACGATTCGGATGTCTACTACTTTCGGTTGTTGACCATAACATGTCGTGAGTTGTCATGTCATTCAGTGTTGCTTTGGCATTTAATGAGAAACGTAATTATTTGAAAACAAAACACAACGTGCCGAGACATTATATATTTGTTTGTATGATGTTAGCGCCACTTTCAACATTTTCTTCAGTAGTATCACGGCGTTTCACGAGTAAGTTATCAGTACTACTGGTCTGTTTAATCTGACACAAACGAGCACCAATGAGGGAAAGCCATAACAACCATTTGAAGGTATTTGGTTTGACCATGCCAGGGATCTAACACGCGACCTTCGTCGAGGCGGACACTGTACCACAACACCATTCTTGCGGTTCGTCATTTTTAATGAGAGGACCATTAGGACATTGTGAACAATATTGGTAGTGAGGACCACTGACGGAGCATTTGTAAGAATTTGTTTGAAAGTAGACCTCATTTTAGTAGGAGGTGTCATTTAAAGAAATGTATGTTGGGGTTATCTGAACGGGATGGTACGTTTTGAACAGTTTAGGAAGAGGACAACCATTTAAATCAAATTGTTTATTGAATATATGCCACTATCCGATGCTACATGTATGTCATTTTAAGATGTTTCTATTTGTCGGCCATCTTGTTTATTTTTGTTCTATGGTTTAGAAGGAGAAGATTGAAAAACGACAACAACGTCGGCGACGGATAGCTGACGGTAAGTGATCGCAATAGCTCACCTGGAACACTTCGTGATATTGCGAACTCAAATGCAGTTGCTTTTAGCATGTTCAGAGTTCTAGTGCAAATTGAAGTTAAGTGTACGTACATGTACTCTGAACATTATTATACACACAAATACATGGTAGTAATGGCTCCTCGCCTTGGCGATCAGGGTAGTGGAGTTAATATTACGATTGACTGGCTTGTGTCAGGATAAACGGAACAGTAGTACTAGTAACTTAACCAGGACACACCGTGATATAACAAAACAGTTATTGAAGCCGGTTTAAACAAACAAAACGACATTATTTATTTTGTATCGATTGCGAAACAAGATGAATGCTTCCTGAGACTTAAACACGTTCGTGACTATATTAAATGAAACGAACTCTCGTACCACCATCATATGTTCAAACATTTGGGACGCAAATTATTTGAGTCTATGTCTACGCATCATTCGATGGTGTTCACAATTATCCTTCGTGATCTCGGATTATCAGCCGTTTTAAAACGTTGAAACACGAAACTCTTTTATAGAAGTTAAAACTACAGAATCAACTCTAATATCAAGATATAATAATAAAGTACACGGCATAATAAATAAAGTCCTATTTAGACCCGCAATGTCACACTATATAAACAGTTGAAAACATTGAGGCAAAAGGAGAAATTTCTCGTTTTGAGCAAAACCTCCTTTTGTCACAATGTTTTCAAAAGTTGTCGGTGCAGAGGTGTCAGAAAATGGATATACGTGAAAAAGGGTTTAATGTTTAAGTTAATGCATGTTTGGAGGCATTACACAAGTCATCATAGCCCGACGTAAATAATCAAACATGTTTCCCTATCCCACATATAATAAAACATGTTTTCCTATCACACATATAATAAAACATGTTTTCCTATCACACATATAATACAACATGTTTTCCTATCACACATATACTAAAACATGTTTTCCTATCACACATATACTAAAACATGTTTCCCTATCACAAATATACTAAAACAGGTTTTCCTATCACACATATACTAAAACAGGTTTTCCTATCACACATATAATAAAACAGGTTTTCCAATCACACATATAATAAAACAGGTTTTCCTATCACACATATAATAAAACAGGTTTCCCTATCACACATATAATAAAAGAGGTTTCCCTATCACACATATAATAAAACAGGTTTCCCTATCACACATATAATAAAACATGTTTTTTCTATCACACATATAATAAACATGTTTTCCTATCACACATATAATAAAACATGTTTCCCTATCACACAAATAATCAAACAGGTTTCCCTATCACACATATAATAAAAAATGTTTTCCGATCACACATATAATAAAACAGGTGTCCCTATCACACATATAATAAAACAGGTTTCCCTATCACACATATAATAAAACAGGTTTCTCTATCACACATATAATAAAACAGGTTTCCCTATCACACATATAATTAAACATGTTTTTTCTATCACACATATAATAAACATGTTTTCCTATCACACATATAATGAAACAGGTTTCCCTATCACTCATATACTAAAACAGGTTTTCCTATCACACATATAATAAAAAATGTTTTCCGATCACACATATAATAAAACAGGTGTCCCTATCACACATATAATAAAACAGGTTTCCCTATCACACATATAATAAAACAGGTTTCTCTATCACACATATAATAAAACAGGTTTCCCTATCACACATATAATTAAACATGTTTTTTCTATCACACATATAATAAAACATGTTTTCCTATCACACATATAATGAAACAGGTTTCCCTATCACTCATATACTAAAACAGGTTTTCCTATCACACATATAATAAAACATGTTTTCCTATCACACATATGATAAAACAAGTTTTCCTATCACACATATACTAAAACAGGTTTTCCTATCACACATATAATCAAACATGTTTCCCTATCACACATATAATAAAACAGGTATTCCTATCACACATATTATAAAACAGGTTTTCCTATCACACATATAATAAAACAGGTTTTCCTTTCACACATATAATAAAACAGGTTTTCCTATCACACATATAATACAACAGGTTTCCCTATTACACATATAATAAAACATGTTTTCCTATCACACATATAATAAAACATGTTTCCCTATCACACATATAATAAAACATGTTTCCCTATCACACATATAATAAAACATGTTTCCCTATCACACATATACTAACACATGTTTTCCTATCACACATATGATAAAACAGGTTTCCCTATCACACAAATAATAAAACGTTTCAAATTTAGTATGATACGGTCTGCTTCAACCCTTTTCCACACACAATAAATCTGCAGCAAACTGTATAAACATATAGACTAAACTATGTAAATCGATCTATAACTATTAGTAGTATTATATAGGTGAACACATTGTTGCAACACAGAAAATTGCTAATCCTAATGTTTCCTTTTTACACAATGTTCTTATCGAAAGTCGAAAGTTTAAATAAAATGTCCACTAAATTTCTAACTAAAAACTGCTATTCTACAGATGTGTCCATTTATGTCTGCTTTCATTTCTTTACGCCGTTTTTAACATTATTTCAGTTATAACACGGCGACAGTTCATTTATGCATGATCCCTGAGTAAACAAACCAGTACTAAGCTAGGAAACATGCTTTACCCGGTTACTTATCCCCGACGCTAGCCACTAGGTTAAACATCAGGATAGCTAGAATTATAACTACACCAGTAACAAGACAATACTTAATTGACCGACGCCATTTTAAACATGTAATGCAGCTATATTAAAGAAGTCTGTCTGCTTAATTTGATTTCGTGCAACACTATTCAATGTAATTATATATGTTGACACATTTACTATTGCCTCAGCATGTGACAGCATGTGACTAATGTGACAGCGTGTGACAGCATGTCCCAGTGTGAGAGTAACGTGCTCAGAATGTTCCTTACACTGGCCTAGCATTGATCAGCGTTTGCCAGCGTGTTGCCGTAATTCAAACACGTTACTCACTTGTTGGCATAAAACGTTCTTGTGTGACAGGGCCATTACGTCATATCCAGGCACAATACTATCTTCTGAAATAAAGACATATTGTTAATAACACTTCCATTGCCGAATTTTACAAAATCGACTCTTCCATGTTGAATATTGGATCACTCCATGTTTCGTCTAACATGAAATTTGGTAAACTTTGATGTCTAAGTGGCAAATAATGCTACGTGAGCTGTATCATCTGAATCTGCATTGTTTGCAAAAGCCGTTTATTTTCTTTTGCAGCAAAAGGGTTAACCCCTTTGGTGCAAGGGGAATTACGCCAGTCATATCGACTTGTATCAATCTTTGGAAATATTCATAAGCCAATCCGGGATTCGAACCTACTGTCTTTGCCGTTACCGACTGGCTAAGTGTGGCTCGACATGGTAAGGCCACTTTAGGCTGTTTAACCCTTTCCCACATACACAGCATCTGCAGCAGACGACTTTGAAAACAGACAAAACAAAAGTGAACAATCTGCATCAATTAGTTAATAGAGTTGAAAACGAGTTTTCTTTTTGCCACAATGTTAAGTGAGGCTTGACATAGTAAGGCCACCTTAGGCTGTTTAACTCTTTCCCCGTACAACAAATCTGCGGCAGACGACTTTGAAAACAGACGAGTTTTCTTTTTGCCACAATGTTTTTAAAAGTTGTCTGCTGCAGTGGCGCCATAAAGAGTCATTTTGATATAATCATTAATCATAAATAATCGTCGAGTATTTAACATTGATTCCTATTGACGACGACGTCATAAAGAAGCTACCACGTATTATTATTACGCTGTATAATAAAATCATTTTGACATAAACTGCTCGTTTTAAATGAAACAAACCTGTCACATTTCCATAATAATCGTAAAATATGATACGGACGAGATGAAGTATATATTTCTCGTTTTATGCATGGTGATTTAGAAATCTTGTGAATTAAGCTGTGTCCTAGAACACAATGTATAAACGTATATATATCATGTATAAACGTATATATATGTGAAAATACATATGCTGCAGTCATCTGCAGGTCTGTCTCATGTGAGGAATTCCATGGCTTGAGCCTACGTCGGGTCATACCACAGACTATAAACATCGCAAACTTAGCTTCCCCTCGTTGGCACTTAGGGTTTTGGGGGATAGCATCACATGTACGACTGATAATACCGATAATACCAGTAATTTACCCTGGAAATGCCGTTAAATAATGGAAAATATTGAACGCGCGTAAAACACATTTCAAACAAACAAGCAAACTAAAACACATTTACTGTAAAGTATGAGGGAGGATGGCCACGACCTTCACATAGCTATGCACGTGGCTAATAAAGATATATATTTAAAAAAAAAAATGACTAATAGAAAAGTGAAGACACTTTGACAAAGAAACTATTTTAAATAATCCATAATAGCACAACTAGGCTGAAGAAAACACACACAGATTTAACCATTTTGTGTATGGTGTTTGACAACACTTTCAATGATTCTTCCGTTCTAGCACCTGGGTTAATTACAAGTAGTATTGGTCTTTTTAACATTAGACCAGCGAGTCAAAAACCTGCGAGTCAATCGTTATGCTTACTCAATAACCCTGAGCGTCAAAGACGGAAAGCCATTGCTCCAATGTTAAAATAACTGAGAATGATCCAACAGGAGATTGAACCCAACACCCTCCCGCACCCGAGGTTTACGCGCTATCACAACTCAACCGATGCGGTCTCGGCATTTGTTTCGATTGATTCGTTCGTTTAGTTTGTAGAGCTGTCAGTCGAGCCGTGGTAGATCTGCCGTCATATCGAGGTATATCTATGGAGGGGTAGACATCCATCGTGATCGAGTGGTTAGCGTAGGGATTTGGACTCGGGCGTCCCAGGTTCAATCCCCAGTCGCCGCACGGCGGTGATGGTGGACTGCCCTTGGATAAGGCACATTTTCTAGCCTAGTACTTGTGTGTTTACCTAGAGATCTTTAATAAATGAACTGTCACCGTGATATAATTGACATTATGTTGAAAACCGCGATAAACCCACATATAACTAACAAACAAACCACGTCAGTCATATCACGGCGGCCACTTCACCTAGTCACGCCGTTCTCACATCAGTACTCCACACATCCATCTTAACTAGAAAAATGGCTGCTTTTCTACCCTGACTTATGGGAAGACGAATGGCGAGTGTCGCAGTGTCTTTTGTCAAACGTCGAAAAATGCTTTGACTGAGTTAAAGATCGATTTCACAATATGACCTGAACCACTGAACGTATTTCGACAAGGATGTATCACATTCTTCATAACACAATTATACCCTTGAGACCTTTAAAAGATCGCAATCCAAATAAATCGTGATTCTAATGCCAAAACGACAATTTATATTAAGATAATACTCCGTCTAAACTAATTCCACTCCATTTCCCTTTTATTTCCCTCGTAATTGACCCATGCCATATATCCCTGGATATATTGAAGTTAATGGCAATTGCAAACAAATTATATAATTATTTATGTCAAGTTGGTTTATATCAAAACTCTTATAAACCCTTCACTGCCGAATTTCACAAAGTCGACTCTTCCATTTTGAAACTTTGACCACTACACTTTTTGTCCAACAGGACATATGGTAACATTTAATGTCTTAGTGGCAAACATCTGCATTGTTTGCAAACTCCTTTAATCCAGAGACACCAAGGAACATAAAGGTCAACAGCAGCACCTAAAAGGTATACCAGTTGGTGTAGCCGGACATCCAGAGTATCAACAGACATTCTGAGCATCCAGGTACTACAGGATAAACTAGTGTCACCAAGAGTGTCAAAGTCACGACAGGATAAACTAGGGTCACCAAGAGTGTCAAAGTCACGACAGAATAAACTAGGGTCACCAAGAGTGTCAAAGTCACGACACGAAGAGAATCAAGGGACATCGAAAGAAGACATGTATACCATTCAAGGGGACGTCCTGGTTTACCACAGACATCTGAAGTGTCAAATAACATACGGACAATCAATAAACATTCGAAGTATACGAAAAACATACGGATTATCCATGTTACATAAAAAGTATTCAACATATATGGAATATCCAAGGTACATTCAAAGCATCCAAAACAAACGGGAGTATCCTCGGACGTCAAAAGTATCCGGGGTATCTTGGTGATATTTAATTTACCGAGAAACATCTACATTATCCAATTTAATCAAACGAACCAAGGGCCATTAGAGCATCCAGAGACCACCAGAGTATACAGGAACATCCATGGTATTCCAGGAACATCCATAGTATTCCAGGAACATCCAGCGTATTCCAGGAACATCCAGCGTATTCCAGGAACATACAGCATATTCCAGGAACATCCAGCGTATTCCAGGAACATCCAGCGTATTCCAGGAACATCCAGCGTATTCCAGGAACATACAGCGTATTCAAGGGGGTATATATTGAGTATCCATCTAGAGTGTCCATTTAAACTGAAAGTATCTCTGGACATCAATATTATTTAACAATAAAAAAGGATTCTAATGTATACAGAGAGTAATGACGGACATTTCTTACAATTGGATGCGTATTTATTTTTCTAAAATGAAGTTGTTAATTGACTAAGCAGCTAAAGTCGTTGTATTGCCTTTAGTTAATTGCACCACAATGAACAATTCTGAAAACAAACGTTTCTATCACCAATATAAATGAAACGTTTGCAAAGAATATTGCTCTTTATTCAATTTACGAGAGGAATGTTTGATTTGTTAAACCCTGACCCAAGGTTAGTAATGCTACTCCCAATATCCAAATCGCCTAGACTGCCATTTTAAAGTGTTTAGTATGAAACGGGCGTTATTTAGGCCGCAACCTAGCGCATTGAGGAGAACGCTATACCAGAGAGGTTGAAATGGGCAAAGAAACCTAAGACACGGTTGTATTAGTTTACCTCCACAATATGTTACTCTTGCACGGTTGCTCCGTGCAGTGCAATTTCTAAAGGCAATGCTTTGCAAATACATTTATGTTTACCATAGGAAGCATTCAGACCTAAATAGCGTAACAATTCCTTTACAAGGGGATCTCCGGCCGGAACTTACCATCTATTCCAAAATAGTAGCAATGGTTTTCGCATCTCCAGTCCCTGTGCGCTCAGGATTACGACTGATTGCCTAGTCTCAGGATAAACGTTACTTTCTTCATAAATCTTGTTTCTTCCATCCAGACGTTATTTATTTATAACTCTTCAATATAAGGATTACACACATAATACGTACCAGTTGGGATTTCTGAATACGAGAGTCTCATAATTCATGTCATTTGATTAAGTCAATAAGCATGCATCATTTCAATCTTTAATTGTATTTAAATGTTTGATAAATCCCATATGTGTATTTCAAAATGCGGTTTATTCTTATTAGAAGTGATGTATATTGTATGATTTAAGCATGTGCTGTTTCGGGAATAAATCATCTTTTAATCTTTACAAATTTAATTCAGATATTAAAGGATATGTCGGATCAAACTGTCTTCTAATTTAGAAAAAACCGCCGTTAATCAGAAACTATTACTCACAGTTCTTACTCATGTATGTGTGGGTTTTATTGGCAAATGACAGCTCGCAAACCATGATGTTAAGGATGTGCAGAAAACTTCTCTGTTTTCCACAATGTTTTATTTTGTTACCCATTTAAACTCTAAAGTGCGTTATCTAAACTAATTATCGTATTGACATCATATATAGAGTTTTAACATTTTAGAACATCAACTATTCTACTATTCTACAGTCATTGTGATTGGGTCAAATCTGTTTAACATCTGTGTTGCATATCATCGGCCGAGACCCGGTAGTTCAATCGGTAGCGAAACTGCCTGTCGATATGGCAAGCGTCATTCCATAAATGTGAAAAAGAGCCAGTTGCTTGGAAATATCGTTCGTTCGTGAACGTGTCTCCGTGAAATGTTCTCAACCAAATATGCAAGACGGGATCTACCTGCTGCAGACATAAGCGTAGTCTAGCACACCACCAGCTATTTACGATTTGGCATGAAGCGACCCGACGTCTTATTGCTTCGGCATTGACAAAAGGATAGTTTACAAGGCATTGAAACAAAACGCAGACATGTATCAACATTTGTCAATTTTAACAGGTTCTGAAAATGTATTTATAAGGTATAAGCCTCATAAACGGCCATTGTTTTCTCGCATTTAGCCATGATCTTGGCCCATAAATGACTCCAAGAGGCTTGCGACCAACTGAAAATAAATCCCTTACACATTTAACTTGAATTCATCACACAACAACCTATAACACCTGTTTTACTGTTGTGGTTTAACACTTTTCTATATATCAGACAAAGATCGACTTGCATACTTTTATGACTTTCCCTCATCATCATCATCATCTTGAACCAGTACCGTAGCAACTCCTACGCTTGATGCATATGTAACAAGCGTAATTGGTTTACCTATGGTCTGAAATGACCAAAAGTATATCTGTCTGCAAGTACATATTTTAACTGTTTTAGGCATTGGCTGTTATTCTAGGACCCATTAATACGTTATGTGCACTGATGTTGACCAGAGACATACTGCGTAGGACCTATACACGGATGGTCATTGAGACCAATTTGACATTTCTATTTATTTAAAGTTAACCCCTTTTCACGTTGAAATGTGTGGTCATCCGCTATGTTAACCCCGTATTTAACTGCCTAACTGTATTGCAGTTTCTCTACCTAAAACACCGATGCCATCGAAAACATAAATGTCCGTGTTTGGCAATGTCTCTGCTTTTATTTTATCATTGAAACTGTATTTTTGAATTTTCCAAATATGTTCATAGGAATTTTTTTAGACGTTTTCTTCACTTTACACTTAATTTTTTTTCTCAAAGGTTTTTGTCAATGAAATTGAGAGGTGGACTTCTGTCTATGATGACATAAAAATGATATTCATCTACTTTTACTTCAATAGAAGAGTTTTTACAGAAACTGTCTACTTGAAATAAATATCCACCATCGTCGAACTGTTCAACATTGTTTACTTTAGGCCATACACATCTTTTTGTTTTATTTAACCCTAGTTGTCTTAAACCTTGATAGAAACACACAAGTGTGGCATTTCTTTCCTAGTGCCAGGCCCGACTTAGCTTAACTGAAATGTCCTGATTTCCGATATTGGTTATTGATGACTTGTACGTGTAGTGTTTCATTTTGTATTGGTGTTTCCATTCTCTTTGCCTGTGATATATATGTTTCTAATGATTGTGCTGAAATTCTTACTTGGGTTTTTTTGTTTTGTTTTTCTCCATTAGTGTGTGAGAAAACCAGGAAATGCATGAGTAGGTGAACTGGCCGCCGTGATATAACTGAGAAATTGTTAACAACGGCGTTCAACCCCAATCAATCAATCAATCAATTCTCCATTAGTCTGGCTCTCATTGTCAACATCTACAATGGTTTTCCATTTTCCATCAATGAACCATGTGACCTCAATAGTAAGGGAGATAAATCCGCCCCGACTTTGTAGTCATTGTGTACAGATTATTTCCCTGTATAAAACTTATATAAACTTATTATCACACGCTTATTACATTGATCGATGGGGGTAACGACTACGTGTCCGTGGATACACAATATCTACGTGTATCAGTATATATTGGTAGTTCGCGAGGCTCGTGCATTTCCACTGGGTATATATGGGTAATGCCACGTTGTTCGAGCCCTTCCAGGCTTGAGCATTATAGTAGTGCAGTCAGGTATGAGGGGAAAGCCTTGGAAACACACAGTCGGGACATGATAGTTACACTGTAATCATATCACACAGCAATAGTGTTGCAATCTAAGGGCTAGAGAGACAACGTTTGTGTGGACCAAACCGCTAACTTTTAAAACTGATTGTAGTTTCATTCAGTATTTATGTTTTGATTGCAAACATCAAATTGTAATGGTCCATCGTAGAAATTATAGGTGGTATGTTTATTTGTTGTTTTGGGGATTTACGCCATTTTCAACCTTAGTTCAGTTATTTCGCGGCTATAGTTCACTTATTCATGATCCCTGGGTAAACGAATTATAAATATATATCAATAGTTTCTCTATTATATGGTGCAAATGCTATTATAGTATTTTTTTTATTTATATACACCATTTAGCACAAGCGTCCGAATTTCCAATACAGAAGAAAATGTGAAAAAACACACACTACCTCGTTAAAATACTCAAAAAGTCTACCTTTATTGTCCATACGCTATGATAAAAATGATCGTAATGATAATTTCGGGAATCCCCACCATCCCTTATGTTACTATAAATAGTTCCTTTATACGGTCCGTATAGTAACATAAAAATGACAAGGTGTGCAACGACATTTTACCCCCTTGCTCGATTCGGGCAATAATTTCCGCAGAAAAACGTCTAAACCGACCTGGTGCCAGGTAGCGACAGGTTCATAAATGAAGACGAATGACGCTTGACAAATTAAATTTTGTCACAACGGCGGAAATAACTTTGACCGATTTTGTATTCGAGTTCGCGACCCCTAGCATAACCTCCGGCGTCGATACCTACTAAGGTAGCGGGGATCGGCAAAAAATAATAATTAGAGATTAGTCTGCAACAAACTCTCCTGCATTTATTAATGTTATTGACGGTCATGGCGAAGTGCTATTGAGCAAGGCACATTTCCTAGTCTAGTACTGGTTTGTTTTCCAGGGGTCATGAATAAGTGAAATGTCGCCGAGATATAACTCAACTAATGTTGAAAACGGCGTAAAACTCCAACACAAAATGTAAAGCCTGTGCCACCAGTACAGAGCCAGATCATCTGGGTAGTTCAACGCAGCAGTTATACTTATTTCTATTGATTGATTGGGACTTAATGCCATTTTCAACAACTGTTCAGTCATAACACGTCGGTCTGTTCACCTACTCATATGTTGCCTAGTTTTCTCACACCAGTACTCTACACAACATACTTTCCAAGCAACTAACTGCTTTTTCCACAAGGACTGTTAGCTCATTGGTGAAAGACGAAAGACGCTTGTCACAGTGGCAGTAATATTTATAGAAAAGGCTGTGGACTCTTCCCAATGCAAAGTTATGTACGTACACGTGTTTTCAAAGACACCACCACTAAACATGTTAATTTGGTGGTATGTCCAGCAAGTCATATTGGTGTATATTAGTGTAGAAGACTCATACAAGCGAAATGATGTAAAAACTACATTGTAATTGACGTTCGGGTACCTGTATACGCTTCTCGGGAAACATGATGTAATACGATCCAGAGGTCCAGATAAGGAGTTCTTTTCCCCAACATTTCTTCGTTATCATTCAAGCAAACCCTATGGTGAGGGTATCCACAACAAAGGATAAGAGGGTCAAATAAGGATTTTAGAACATGCAACACGTCCCTTATCTAGAGCTCTGAAATTTATGTCAACCAAATACACCGAGCATTCGGGCGTATGCTAGTTAAAATTGGTGATATCCTTGGTTGATTCGGTTAAAAACTTTCTGACTAGTGTACTCTTATGAATCATCTGAAAAAACCTAATGTGTCTTATTCAGTGTAAACGGCGTTCTACAAATATGATTTATTATAGATCCGAGATCGTATTCAAGCCACGCCCATCGGAAAGTATCACAAACAAACCCCAAAAAATAATCGTTAGAAACTACGCGGGTCTCATGCATCACATGTCCTTTGTGTGTGATACAGAAACCGCATTCGGCATTCGAGTGTATCGGACAGAACATATCGATTTATCTGAATATTTAAATATTCCATCTAATGTGCATATTGGATATATGCTATTTGTTAAATACACCCCAAATTAGCAGTTGAAATACCCCTTCAATTTCAAATATTATGTTAGTCACGAAGTGCATGTAGTTACATCCACCCATTGAGTCAGCATGTACATGTATGAGCTATTTTGAGATATACTACTTGTTGGGTTATTAGACTATCAATGAAATACAATTGGACCAGTGTCTTTAACACAGGCGCCGTGTATTGTAACTTGAACTTTCAGGATCGAATATCGAATCCAATGAAGTTTGATTGATTGGTCTAGGTTTAATGCTGCTTTTGTCAACACTGACTGAAATATTGTGGAAAAACGACGATTTAACGAAATCAATCAATCCAGTTTTATTGGACTCGAGATTAGATCCTGAAACTTCAAGTTTAAGTACCCCGTTGCCTGTCTCGAAGCCATATATCACGTATAAAAGTTCACAAGTTTCCTGAAGTTTCCTTTACCAGTGTTCCAAGTAACAGTCTTTCCAAGCAACTGGTTGCTTTTCCACATGAATTGCTGAATTGCTAGCCCTTTGGTAGTTGACGAATGATGATTGCCGCATTGGATTTTGTCAAATGTCGGGTAGAATGATTACGGAGCTGGGTTTCAAGCTCCTTTATTGACAGCTCGCGTCGCTACCCGGACTCGGCAAAATCCAGCGATGGGTGGGATACATATATATGCCACTTTAACTCGCGAATTGAGTTGCATGTACATATTTAGCAAGCATGCATCACTAGTGGTAACTTTATGGGGTGAGCACTTGACCAACAATTGGCGATTCTAAAATTCACATTCTTCTGTTCTCGATTGAAAACGTTATATCTTGTTCTGCTATGTATGACATTTAACCCATTCCTACGCAAGAAAAACAACAACAACCTGTAGCAGACGAAATTGAGCCCATCTAGACAAAGGTACGAACACTCTCTATATATTGAAGTATGAGCAAGTATGAAAACTCTCTATCTATTGAAGTATGAGCAAGTAAGAACACTCTTTATATATTGAAGTATGAGCAAGTATGAACACTCACTATATATTGAAGTATGAGCAAGTATGAACACTCTTTATATATTGAAGTATGAGCAAGTATAAACACTCTCTATATATTGAAGTATGAGCAAGTATGAACACTCTCTATATATTGAAGTATGAGCAAGTTTAAACACTCTCTATATATTGCAGTATGAGCAAGTATAAACACTCTCTTTATATTGAAGTATGAGCAAGTATAAACACTCTATTTATATTGAAGTATGAGCAAGTATGAACACTCTCTATATATTGAAGTATGAGCAAGTATTAACACTCTCTTTATATTGAAGTATAAGCAAGTATATATGAGAACTCTATATATTGAAGTATGAGCAAGTTAAACACACTCTATATATTGAAGTAAGAGCAAGTTCTCTGTTTGCTATTTTTCAATAGTTAGTTCTATACGAATTACACCATACCCGATGTATCAATTAGGTTTCAATATAGCCCACGTCCAAATTTCCTCGTTCAAGCTTACAATCAAAAGGCGATATGTGTATTCAATATAGTGTTGTTTGAGAACTTTGTAAGGGACGTGATGACGGCTTGAATAACAGAACAGCAAAGCATAAATGTTCTCCCTTGAAACGTAAAACTCGGATATTAATTTGGAGAGTAAGCTTAATTGAAGATGTTAGCAATACACAACAATTCTGTCGGTTCTCAGTTGAGCCTCTGTATCTTAGTCGGTAAAGTTAAATGCTGTCAATCCAAGGCTACCTGATTTGGAATTCAACCTCGGCTTCGACATATGTCATCTTGACCCGAGTGTGTTTTTCCAAGCATAAACAAAACTAAATACAGTCCAACCTGTGTTAAGATACCACGAGAAGGCAACAAAAGGGTCTTAAACTCTTTGTTCACAGGTGGTCGTTAAGAACAGGGTCATGTATGCAGAAAATGAGTAATTGTTAACATTAAAAGTGTGGTTGCAAAAGACAGGGTATTGCTAAATAAAAGTGGTCTAAGCAGTGGTTTGAATGTGTGTCAATGTTTGAAGGAAGGCTTTTGAGTAGTTAGAATGGTCCGTGTGATATTGATGCATGTTCAAATTAGCCAGAGAATTCATAAATAGATTTATCCCATTAAGCTCTCAGGGAGTGTCAAAATCCCATCACTTAAATATCATATGACACGTCTAGTTTGGTGGCCAATCTTACGCTCATTTCTTTTCTTACAACGCAAAGACAAAGCTATGAAAAAGACGTCACGTCAGAGGTTTGACGTTATATAACGTCAGTCACTTTGGCGTCAAAACCGACAAATTGTATGTACATGTTTTCGAAATACGCCTCATAAGTCACTTTATTATATACCTGTACATTTTCCGGCGTAAATACATGCAGATTGTCATGCGCAGTTCAGACACGACAGGTTAAAATTATATATTGTTCACGTGTATAATACGGACGTGTGACGTCAGATAATGCGCTGACTACTTTCAGCGAGGTTCCTGTTTTGAATCTGCAGACAACCAGTACATTTTAGGAAAATCGTGTCTGTTTTGTGTATCGGAAACCTAGCGTTAAATTTAATAAAATCCTGCAAATAAAGATTGTGTTAGTCATTTTTTCTCTAAAAACAATGACAATTTAACTTGATGATGATATTGGGCGGGACCTCCGTATTAGAATACATTCTATGGAGCGTAACATAAGTATTGTAGTAACTATTCATCCGCCATTCCCCTCTTCATTTCACGATTAAAAAATTGTTACCGCAATAACAATTAAATTGAATCTGTATATTTGTTTCTTTATTCACTCTTAATAGATTGTAGGTATATGATAAAAGGAAAATTACGTTGCAGAAGCGTTAAATGGGTCGTATTGCACTACTCGTAACGAGGAAAAATCCATATCTTATCTCGTAAGATATCGATAGTTCCACGCTACGAGTCGTACAATACGAACCAATTAAGCGCTTCTGCAACATACTATTCCGTATTTACGTGATAAATCGAATGTTTCAGTCTTGTTTATTTATTATCACTTTTAATAAACTCCTTAACTAAACTGAATTTGACGCTCTCCGAGGTTCGAGGTATATCCTCTTAGTTAACTCGTTTATTAAAAGTGATAATAGGTAGAGTGTCCATTTAGCGGTACCCAGTCAGGGTATTGACTTTCCCTTTAGGGTCCCAAGACTGACCCGCTGGTGTCGGTATAAATGGACCGTATTACTAGTTTATATAACTTAATAAGTGTTGAAAACGGCGTTAAACAGATTACAACGAAAAAGTTGAAGACGCATATCTGGAAATAACGTTAATATAGATCTTAGCGAGGTTTCTTTTTTTTAACCCTTTTCCACCTAAAACAAATCTGCAGCAGACGACTTTGAAAATGTCTACCAAATGGAAATGCTCTGCAGCAAACGAAATTTAAAAACAGTGTGGCAATAGAAGAAATAGGTCATAATTAGCAACTTCTCTCCTTGCCACACTGTTTTCCACTTTATTCACTAATCATACTTTCATCTAAAGAAGTGTTATTACCTACCTAGATGTTATTAAAGTCGTTTATCATTTACTATTGTATTTGAGAGAGGGTTAATATGTATGTTTACATGACATTTATTCAGTGGAAAAAATATTAAACCAGGAATATTGATGAGACATTTATTATTTCTTTATAAAATAAACTCGTTATGACTCAGCTATTTATTTAATCCAATATAAGACGATCACTTATTATCTACCTGATACATGTATGCTATGCTAAGAGTCCATCAGCGTTGAATTCATGTGTCTGCAACAAGAAAATACTTTTGTTTTTTTATACAGTTTAACCTTTCCAAAATATAACGAATCTGCAGCAGACGACTTTGAAAATATCTACTGAAAAATATAGTTTTGAGCAATTTCTCCTTTTGTCACAATGTTTCAGAAGACATCTGCTGCAGGTGCGTCAAAATGCTGTTACATGTGGGAACGGGTTAACACAGTAGGAATTTAAGAATTGATCTAATCTATTCGTTTATTTGTTAGTGTGAATGCTGTTGATTATGTCAATTGGATTGGTTGGATAATTTTACATATCAATATATCATATTACCGCTATTATCTGGGTCATTCTCAAAATAAGTAGCAATTTGCAAAAATAAAAAGACAAAATTAATATATGATATTTTATGTTTTTTTATCCAACTCATTAAACTAGAAAAGACAAAATAAGGGTTAAAATATGACATCTTAACTCCATCTAATTTTGATGTTGTAGGGATAAATGATAACGAGGTCAAAGTCACCTGTCCATGGTGTTACCATTAACAACTTGAGACAAAGAAAGCTTTATTTGTTTTTTACTGCATTTCTACAATTAGAACCATCCAGCTACTATATTTTGTTATACTTAATAAATAAGGCAAGTTTTATTTGCATCCTTTCTAATATTAAACTAATACAAAGTAATGGAGATTGGAAACATCATGGACGGTAAAGTAACAGCAAGGACATCGTCCTTGAACCTTAGCTTTATATAATAAATTGATGCGTATACGACTTATTAATGAACCAAAAAAGCTATTGTGATCCTTACTGGGTTTGTAAGTTTACTATACCACCAAGAAGGTCTTAATAATATGGAAATTAAATTATAGTACAAATATAAGTTATCTCTATTAGTATGATATTTCTATGCATTGTCCATGGTGTTACCATAACAAATAACATTATAAGAATATTAATATAGTATAAACTATTAATCACATTTTGTGTTTTTACAAGCATTATGGGAAAACTAATTACTCTGTTATTATATAAACAAAACGACAGAAAACACTTTTACTCAATATGCGCATTTAGGTTGATTGTCTATACTGTAAGTAGTTAATGTCCCTGGTGTAACCACAATAAAATAAAGTGTAGGTTGATCTTATATAAATTTTAAATTAACCTTTAGAGTGTAAGTATTATATTGAAAATATCAGAGTAATAATGATTTAACATGTTAATCTTGATGGCTTACACCACTATATCATTACAAACATTTAGGGTGCTGATATATCCCTGCTGTTACTGTTCATTGTCCCTTGTGTTACTACGATGTATGAATCTTAAAAATTAAATAAACCTTATATAAAAATCAATGTATTCCCTTTCCATATCAGTATTACATAATACTAGTACTCTGTTCATTATATAAATCAGATGGCATATACCATTATCAAGATACAAACAGTCAATTGGCTTAAATGTCCATGCTGTAACTTTTTTATGTCCCTCATGTTACTTTGTTTTAAGGTAACAGCATGGACGGTAACAGCAGGGATGATTGCACACACTTTCGGGTTTTGTGTAGAAATGGGCTCTTCCTTCAACCTAAATATTACATGGTATTTTATATGGTCTGTTTATTTTAGGAATGGACAAATGTTGTTTTGAAACCTAACATGTTTTCTGTAAAAATAAATGGTAACATCATGGACAAATATAAAAGGTACTGCACTAGGTGTACTTAACTCATAAATGTTAAAATTCTTCACTTTAAATTGTATCTGTTGCACATGACACCATTGAAGGAATAGGATGAATAACTAGTAGGGAGTACCTCCAAATTGTTCTACAATCCTATGGGAGCTGTTATTATTTTATTTTTGGGCACTGGTAACGGCAGGGACATCAATTTATGGACAAAGAAACCTAAGTTTCTCAATTAGAAAATAATAATTTTCGAACAAAACTGAATTATGTATATTATCTCCGAACATATATTTACCAAAACCCACACAGAAATTTTGCTTTAATTTAAATAAACGGTAGTAATATAATGAGTTAAAAATCAGATTCAGTGTTTTGGACATTGATTTCAGACAACTTCCTTCAGGGGGGGGGTCTTGTAAAAATATGTTTTAACTTCAATAAACATATTTACTAATATATTTATTAGTAAGCAAAGGTATATTTTACATAACCTTGCATTAATTATTATGTTTTTTAAATTAAAAGGGAAATTATACTAGGTAAATAAACCCTGGACAGTAATTGCTACATTTTCTGAGAATGACCCATCTAGTGATTCTATTGAAAACCACATTTTGGTTCAATTACTTTGTCAAAAATATATCAAATTATTGTCTTTAATATTCCTTTCCTTAATACAAATGAAGATATAAACAACCTTCACCTCAATGTTAAAATGAATTAATCTTTATTTTCATTCATTTAAATCTATAATGTGAATTTGTATTTTAGAAAAGTCTAGTCACGTCAGCGTATACATTCAAACCTGCGTTTAAAGACCACCCATGGGCAGTGAACAATCTGGTCTTTGTGCACAGTTTATATTTAATTGCAGGGTCATTTAAACATAAAATGAGTATTTCGGAAACGAAACGTCTGGTCGCTATAAAGAGGGACTTGCTATTCAAATGTGGTATTTAGCACAGGTTCGACAGTACAGTGAACATATAGGCGAGTCTGTACATCTGCACAGTGTCATCAGAACTTTTACTAATCGTATGTATGTACTTAAGTGATCCATGCATCTTTTGAAATAAAACTAGATTCGTAGCCCCATTAGGTTTTCCTCAAATTACTTAAATATTATCACGTTACAGAGAGTACATAGGACCGCAAATCGCAGGTCACGAATACATGTAACCCCTTTCCCTATAAATGTTCAACAAATCAACAGCAGACGACTTTTAAATAATCTAGGCACGAATAGGAAATATCTCTATAACTAATAGTTGAATTATAGACTAGAGTTGAAAACATTGTGACAGAATGAGCAGCTTCTCCTTTTGTAACAATGTTTTCAAAAATCGCCTCCTGCAGAGGCGTCAATAAATGTCTGCAACATGTCTGGAAAGGTTAACCGCTTTTTAGGCGAATTGTAAGAGCCGTTAAACTACCCAGGACACATTGACGTAGTAGACACCTGTTTTCCATTAAAGAAGCGAAAACAGTTCATTATGTTGTTCCTTAAAGTAAGTCGAACCTCCTTAGTTCAGTTGGTAATGACGAGGCGCTTCTAATTCAGAGGTCAGGATTCGAACCTCTGCACGGCCATTGATCTCTTTCTAACAAGAGCCATTGTGACTAGTGTCAATCCTCTTCGACGATTTCTTTATTGGTTGGTGTTTTGCGTCGCGTTCACTGTATAGTCAGCCGGATGTGAACCAATCAAAATTGGTGTACAAAGGTAGACCTAGTTTTACAAACTTTAACTTTGTGAGTATTTGTGGGCTGGTGTACACAGGTAGACCTAGTTTTACGACCTGTAACTTCGTGAGTGTTCGTGGGTTGGTGTACACAGGTAAACCTAGTTTTACGAACTGTAACTTCGTGAGTGTTTGTGGGTTGGTGTACAAAGGTATACCTAGTTTTACGAACTTTAACTTCATGAGTGTTCGTCGGTTGGTGTACAAAGGTAGACCTAGTTTTACGAACTGTAACTTCGTGAGTGTTTGTTGGTTGGTGTACAAAGGTAGACATAGATTTACGAACTGTAACTTCGTGAGTGTTTTTGGGTTGGTGTACAAAGGTATACCTATTTTTACGAACTGTAACTTCGTGAGTGTTCGTCAGATGATGTACAAAGGTAGACCTAGTTTTACGAATGGTAACTTCGTGAGTGTTCGTGAGTTGGTATACAAAAGTAGACCTAGTTTTACGAACGGTAACTTCTTGAGTGTTCGTCGGTTGTTGTACAAAGGTAGACCTAGTTTTACGAACTGTAACTTCGTGAGTGTTTGTGGGTTGGTGTACAAAGGTAGACCTAGTTTTACGAACTGTAACTTCGTGAGTGTCCGTCAGTTGTTGTACAAAGGTAGACCTAGTTTTACGAACTGTAACTTCGTGAGTATTTGTGGGTTGGTGTACAAAGGTAGACCTAGTTTTACGAACTGTAACTTCGTGAGTATTTGTGGGTTGGTGTACAAAGGTAGACCTAGTTTTACGAACTGTAACTTCGTGAGTATTTGTGGATTGGTGTACAAAGGTAGACCTAGTTTTACGAACGGTAACTTTTGAGTGTTCGTCACTTGTTGTACACAGGTAGAACTAGTTTTACGAACTGTAACTTCGTGAGTGTTCGTGTGTTGTTGTACAAAGGTAGACCTAGTTTTACGAACTGTAACTTCGTGAGTGTTTGTGGGTTGGTGTACAAAGGTAGACCTAGTTTTACGAACTGTAACTTAGTGAGTGTTCGTCAGTTGGTGTACAAAGGTAGACCTATTTTTACGAACTGTAACTTCGTGAGTGTTCGTGGGTTGTTGTACAACGGTATACCTAGTTTTACGAACTGTAACTTCGTGAGTGTTTGTGGGTTGGTGTACAAAGGTAGACTTAGTTTTACAAACTGTAACTTCGTGAGTGTTTTTGGGTTGGTGTACAAAGGTAGACCTAGTTTTACGAACTGTAACTTCGTGAGTGTATGTGGGTTGGTGTACAAAGGTATACCTAGTTTTACGAACTTTAACTTCATGAGTGTTCATCGGTTGGTGTACAAAGGTAGACCTAGTTTTACGAACTGTAACTTCGTGAGTGTTTGTTGGTTGGTGTACAAAGGTAGACATAGATTTACGAACTGTAACTTCGTGAGTGTTTTTGGGTTGGTGTACAAAGGTATACCTAGTTTTACGAACTGTAACTTCGTGAGTTTTCGTCAGTTGATGTACAAAGGTAGACCTAGTTTAACGAATGGTAACTTTGTGAGTGTTCGTCAGTTGTTGTACAAAGGTAGACCTAGTTTTACGAACTGTAACTTCGTGAGTGTTTGTGGGTTGGTGTACAAAGGTAGACCTAGTTTTACGAACTGTAACTTCGTGAGTGTTCGTCAGTTTGTGTACAAAGGTAGACATAGTTTTGCGAACTGTAACTTCGTGAGTATTTGTGGGTTGGTGTATTAAGGTAGACCTAGTTTTACGAACTGTATCTTCGTGAGTATTTGTGGGTTGGTGTACAAAGGTATACCTAGTTTTACGAACTGTAACTTCGTGAGTATTTGTGGGTTGGTGTACAAAGATAGACCTAGTTTTACGAACGGTAACTTTTGAGTGTTCTTCAGTTGTTGTACAAAGGTAGAACTAGTTTTACGAACTGTAACTTCGTGAGTGTTCGTGGGTTGTTGTACAAAGGTAGACCTTGTTTTACGAACTGTAACTTTGTGAGTGTTTGTGGGTTGGTGTACAAAGGTAGACCTAGTTTTACGACCTGTAACTTCGTGAGTGTTCGTGGGTTGGTGTACACAGGTAGACCTAGTTTTGCGAACTGTAACTTCGTGAGTATTTGTGGGTTGGTGTACAAAGGTAGACCTAGTTTTACGAACTGTATCTTCGTGAGTATTTGTGGGTTGGTGTACAAAGGTATACCTAGTTTTACGAACTGTAACTTCGTGAGTATTTGTTGGTTGGTGTACAAAGATAGACCTAGTTTTACGAACGGTAACTTTTGAGTGTTCTTCAGTTGTTGTACAAAGGTAGAACTAGTTTTACGAACTGTAACTTCGTGAGTGTTCGTGGGTTGTTGTACAAAGGTAGACCTTGTTTTACGAACTGTAACTTTGTGAGTGTTTGTGGGTTGGTGTACAAAGGTAGACCTAGTTTTACGACCTGTAACTTCGTGAGTGTTCGTGGGTTGGTGTACACAGGTAGACCTAGTTTTACAAACTGTAACTTCGTGAGTGTTTGTGGGTTGGTGTACAAAGGTATACCTAGTTTTACGAACTTTAACTTCATGAGTGTTCGTCGGTTGGTGTACAAAGGTAGACCTAGTTTTACGAACTGTAACTTCGTGAGTGTTTGTTGGTTGGTGTACAAAGGTAGACATAGATTTACGAACTGTAACTTCGTGAGTGTTTTTTGGTTGGTGTACAAAGGTATACCTAGTTTTACGAACTGGAACTTCGTGAGTGTTCGTGGGTTGGTATACAAAAGTAGACCTAGTTTTACGAACGGTAACTTTTTGAGTGTTCGTCAGTTGTTGTACAAAGGTAGACCTAGTTTTACGAACTGTAACTTCGTGAGTGTTTGTGGGTAGGTGTACAAAGGTAGACCTAGTTTTACGAACTGTAACTTCGTGAGTGTTCGTCAGTTGTTGTACAAGGGTAGACCTAGTGTTACGAACTGTAACTTCATGAGTATTTGTGGGTTGGTGTACAAAGGTAGACCTAGTTTTACGAACTGTAACTTCGTGAGTATTTGTGGGTTGGTGTACAAAGGTAGACCTAGTTTTACGAACGGTAACTTTTGAGTGTTCGTCAGTTGTTGTACAAAGGTAGAACTAGTTTTACGAACTGTAACTTCGTGATTGTTCGTGGGTTGTTGTACAAAGGTAGACCTAGTTTTACGAACTGTAACTTCGTGAGTGTTTGTGGGTTGGTGTACAAAGGTAGACCTAGTGTTACGAACTGTAACTTAGTGAGTGTTCGTCAGTTGGTGTACAAAGGTAGACCTAGTTTTACGAACTGTAACTTCGTGAGTGTTCGTTGGTTGTTGTACAAAGGTAGACCTTGTTTTACGAACTGTAACTTCATGAGTGTTTGTGGGTTAGTGTACAAAGGTAGACTTAATTTTACAAACTGTAACTTCGTGAGTGTTTGTGTGTTGGTGTACAAAGGTAGACCTAGTTTTTCGAACTGTAACTTCGTGAGTGTTCGTCAGTTGGTGTACAAAGGTAGAATTAGTTTAACGAACTGTAACTTCGTGAGTGTTCGTGGGTTGGTGTACAAAGGTAGACCTAGTTTTAGAACTGTAACTTCGTCAGTGTTCGTCAGTTGGTGTACAAAGGTAGACCTAGTTTTACGAAATTTAACTTCGTAAGTGTTCGTCAGTTGGTGTACAAAGGTAGACCTAATTTTACGAACTGTAACTTCGTGAGTGTTCGTGGGTTGGTGTACAAAGGTATAACTAGTTTTACGAACTGTAACTTCGTAAGTGTTAGTCAGTTGGTGTACAATGGTAGACCTAGTTTTACTTACTGTAACTCTTTCCACAAATGACAAATCTGCTGCAGTCGTTTTCCAAACATTTATTCCAAAAACTGGAAACTCTCATTGCATGAACGACCAATTATGATATAAATGTGAATACATAGTGGCAAAAGGAAAAAATTGCTCAGTATCAGCAATTTCTTCTTTTGTCAAAATATTTTCAAAAACGTCTGCTGCAGTGTAAGAAAGTGTCTATATGAAGGAAATGGTAGCATGTGTACATATAGTCGAGTGCAGTGAACCGAACCATTCACGGTCATGTCTATATATAGTCAGTCGAGTGCAGTGAACGGAATCATTCACGGTCATGTCAATATATATATAGTCAGTCGAGTGCAGTAAACCGAATCATTCACGGTCATGTCTATATATAGTCAGTCGAGTGCAATATACCGAATCATTCACGGTCATGTCTATATATAGTCAGTCGAGTGCAATGAACCGAATTATTCACGTTCATGTCTATATATAGTCTGTCGAGTGCAGTGAACCGAATCATTCACGGTCATGTCTATATATAGTCAGTCGAGTGCAGTGAACCGAATCATTCACGGTCAATTCATGGAATGTGATCATCTGTTTTGGTCCACTGACCGCTAGGTTGGTAAATAGTTGTATGTTACAAGGACGGGCGATGTTTCGATGTCGTTAATATAAACGGTCTTTAAAAATACATTTGCTTTCGACATTTAGTTTGACTTTCGCCCGGGTTTTATCAGTCAAGCTATGTTTCACGTCCAAGTTAAACATGGTTTTCTGTTAGCAGTTACAACAAATACATGTATACTTTCTAGTAATGATTCTTCATCCTGTATTTGTACAGACGACATGTTATATGTGTATAGCAGACGATATTTTATATTTGTATAGCAGACGACATCTTATATTTGTATAGCAGACGACATTTTATATTTGTAAAGCAGACGATATTTTATATGTATTTAGCAGACGATATTTTATATTTGTATAGAAGACGACATTTGGTCGGTATTCACTAGTTCTGGAGATATCAGTCGTATAGTGCTTACCCGGCAATCCCCTAAGCCAAAGAGGTCAACAACCCCTACCGCATTGTTTAAAGGTCTTTGTGTGACCCGAATGGAAATCGAACCCTTGTCTCCCACCCCTCCCGATACGTCACTCTACCCATTACACAACCACTGTTGTTTGGAGTTCAGTTGAAATAAGAGGAATAACAGGCCGAAGACCATATATTAGCCGTTCCGTGAGAAACCAACATTATAAACTCTGCGTTCTGAATCGATCCATATCAGACTGCGCAGTTCGCGCAGGTTAATCCCGGCCGAAACATTCCATCTCAGGGGGATAGAGGTTTACAGTAATTATTCCTGAAACAGAAAATCCACAGGAGGCGAAATGTGTATATTCGGGTAAGCCTGCACGCCATGCTTAGGCTGATCAAGGTCCACACATTTACGCAGAGTCCACAATGTTGGTGTTCTCGTAATTCGGCTCAGATATCAATTGATACGGATTTGAACTTAAAACCACGATACATTCAGGGGAATATCCTCTCGTAGAGGTATTTCTTTCAGAAGCCTGTGTTAAAATGTCCCTGATGGCCGAATCAAGGAGTCCAGGGCTAGGTCTCTGCTTGCAATATTATCAGGATCGTACCCAGGCATAAGCACGAACGCCAATACGTACATGTATACGTGGTTAGGGTTGATTACATCCGAATATGTCGATAAATCGTCATATGGATATATCTAGTTTGTGTTTTTCGTATGACTAAACTGACCTCTTGAGTTCACCATATGCACTGAAGAGTTTCAACATTTTCCATACGGAATGTGACCCCTTCTGTGAACTGTGTGTCACCCAGTTACGCCCCTTATTGATTACCCCAGGACTGGTGTGTCCCAGAGCTCATCCCTGCGAACAGGTTCATATTGTCTACCCCAGTAGTGGTGTGTCCAAGAGCACATCCCTGAAAACAGGTTCATATTGTCTACCCCACAACTGGTGAGTCCCAGAGCTCATCCCTGAAAACAGGTTCATATTGTCTACCCCACAACTGGTGTGTCCCGGAGCTCATCCCTGCAAACAGGTTCATATTGTCTACCCTAGTACCGGTGTGTCCCAGAGCTCTTCCCTGTGAACAGGTTCATATTGTCTATCCCAGTACCGGTGTGTCCCAGAGCTGATCCCTGTGAACAGGTTCATATTGTCTACCCCAGTACTGGCGTGTCCCAGAGCTCATCCATGTAAACAGGTTCATATTGTCTACCCCAGGACTGATGTGTCCCAGAGCTCAAACCTGCAAACAGATTCATATTGTCTACCCCAGTACCGGTGTGTCCCAGAGCTCATCCCTTTGAACAGGTTCATATTGTCTATCCCAGTACCGGTGTATCCCAGAGCTCTTCCCTGCGAACAGGTTCATATTGTCTACCCCAGTACCGGTGTTTCCCAGAGCTCATCACTGCGAACAGGTTCATATTGTCTACTCCAGGACTGGTGTGTCCCAGAGCTCATCCCTGCAAACAGTTTCATATTGTCTACACTGGTACTGGTGTGTCCCAGAGCTCATCCCTGCGAAACAGGTTCATATTGTCTACCCCAGTACCGGTGTGTCCCAGAGCTCTTCCCTGCGAACAGGTTCATATTGTCTACCCCAGGACTGGTGTGTCCCAGAGCTCATCCCTGAAAACAGGTTCATATTGTCTACCCCAGTACCGGTGTGTCCCAGATCTCATCCCTGCAAACAGGTTCATATTGTCTACCCCAGGACTGGTGTGTCCTAGAGCTCATCCCTGTGAACAGGTTTATATTGTCTACCCCGGTACTGGTGTGTCCCAGAGCTCATCCCTGAAAACAGGTACATATTGTCTACCCCAGTACTGGTGTGTCCCAGAACTCATCCCTGCGAACAGGTTGATATTGTTTACCCGAGGACTGGTTTGTCCTCAAGCTCATCCCTGCAAACAGGTTTATATTGTCTACCCCAGTACTAGCGTGTCCCAGAGCTGATCCCTGCAACAGGTTTATATTGTCTACTCCGGTAATGGTAAGTCCAAGAGCTTATCCCTGCGAACAGGTTTATATTGTCTATTCCGGTACTGGTGTGTCCCAGAGCTCATCCCTGAAAGTAGGTTCATATTGTCTACCCGTGGACTAGTGTGTCCCAGATCTCATCCCTGTGAATAAGTTCATATTGTCTACCCCAGTCCTAGCGTGTCCCAAAGCTCTTCACTGAAAACAGGTTTATATTGTCTACCCCGGTACTGGTGTGTCCCAGAGCTCATCCCTGCAAACAGGTTCATAATGTCTACCCCAGTACTGGTGTGTCCTAGAGCTCATCCCTGAAAGAAGGTTCATATTGTCTACCCCGGTACTGGTGTGTCCCAGAGCTCATCCCTGCGAACAGGTTCATATTGTCTACCCCAGGACTAGTGTGTCCCAGAGCTCATCACTGCGAACAGGTTCATATTGTTTACCCCAGGACTAGTGTGTCCCAGAGCTCATCCCTGCGAACAGGTTCATATTGTTGACCCGAGGACTGGTTTGTCCGAGAGCTCACCCCTGCGAACAGGTTCATATTGTCTACCTCGGTACTGGCGTGTCCTCAAGCTCATCCCTGAAACAGGTTTATATTGTCTACTCCAGTACTGATGAGTCCCAGAGCTCATCCCTTCGAACAGGTTTATATTGTCTACTCCGGTACTGGTGTGTCCCAGAGTTCATCCCTGAAAGTAGGTTCATATTGTCTACCCCAGGACTAGTGTGTCCCAGAGCTCATCCCTGTGAACAAGTTCATATTGTCTACCCCAGTACTGGCATGTCCCAAAGCTCATCCCTGCAAACAGGTTTATATTGTCTACCCCAGTCCTAGCGTGTCCCAGAGCTCTTCACTGAAAACAGGTTCATATTATCTACCCCGGTAGTGGTGTGTCCCAGAGCTCATCCCTGCAAACAGGTTCATAATGTCTACCCCAGTACTGGTGTGTCCTAGAGCTCATCCCTGAAAGAAGGTTCATATTGTCTACCCCGGTACTGGTGAGTCCCAGAGCTCATCCCTGCGAACAGGTTCATATTGTCTACCCCAGGACTAGTGTGTCCCAGAGCTCATCCCTGCGAACAGGTTCATATTGTTTACCCGAGGACTGGTTTGTCCCAGAGCTCACCCCTGAAAACAGGTACATATTGTCTACCCCAGGACTGGTGTATCCCAAAGCTCACCCCTGAAAACAGGTACATATTGTCTACCCCAGGACTGGTGTGTCCCATAGCTCATCCCTGCGAACAAGTTCATATTGTCTACACTGGTACTGGTGTGTCCCAGAGCTCATCCCTGAAAACAGGTACATTTTGTCTACCCCAGTACTGGTGTGTCCCAGAGCTCATCCTTGTGAACAGGTTCATATTGTTTACCCTAGTACTGGTGTTTCCCAGAGATCATCCCTGCGAACAGGTTCATATTGTTTACCCCAGGACTAGTGTGTCCCAGAGCTCATCCCTGCGAACAGGTTCATATTGTTGACCCGAGGACTGGTTTGTCCCAGAGCTCACCCCTGCGAACAGGTTCATATTGTTTACCCCAGGACTGGTGTGTCCCAGAGCTCATCCCTGTGAACAGGTTCATATTGTTTACCCTAGTACTGGTGTTTCCCAGAGATCATCCCTGCGAACAGGTTCATATTGTTTACCCCAGGACTAGTGTGTCCCAGAGATCATCCCTGCGAACAGGTTCATATTGTTGACCCGAGGACTGGTTTGTCCCAGAGCTCACCCCTGCGAACAGGTTCATATTGTCTACCTCGGTACTGGCGTGTCCTCAAGCTCATCCCTGTAACAGGTTTATATTGTCTACTCCAGTACTGATGAGTCCCAGAGCTCATCCCTGCGAACAGGTTTATATTGTCTACTCCGCTACTGGCGTGTCCCAGAGCTCATCCCTGAAAGTAGGTTCATATTGTCTACCCCAGGACTAGTGTGTCCCAGAGCTCATCCCTGTGAACAAGTTCATATTGTCTACCACAGTACTGGCATGTCCCAAAGCTCATCCCTGCAAACAGGTTTATATTGTCTACCCCGGTACTGGTGTGTCCCAGAGCTCATCCCTGCGAACAGGTTCATATTGTCTACCCCACGACTAGTGTGTCCCAGAGCTCATCCCTGCGAACAGGTTCATATTGTTTACCCGAGGACTGGTTTGTCCCAGAGCTCACCCCTGCGAACAGGTTCATATTGTCTACTCCAGGACTGGTGTGTCCCAGAGCTCATCCCTGTGAACAGGTTCATATTGTCTACCCCAGGACTGGTGTATCCCAAAGCTCACCCCTGAAAACAGGTTCATATTGTCTACCCCAGTTCTGGTGTGTCCCAGAGCTCATCCCTGTACACAGGTACATATTGTCTACCCCAGGACTGGTGTGTCCCAGAGCTCATCCCTGCGAACAGGTTCATATTGTCTACACTGGTACTGGTGTGTCCCAGAGCTCATCCCTGAAAACAGGTACATTTTGTCTACCCCAGTACTGGTGTGTCCCAGAGCTCATCCCTGTGAACAGGTTCATATTGTTTACCCGAGTACTGGTGTGTCCCAGAGGTCATCCCTGCGAACAGGTTCATATTGTCTACACTGGTACTGGTGTGTCCCAGAGCTCATCCCTGAAAACAGGTATATTTTGTCTACCCCAGTACTGGTGTGTCCCAGAGCTCATCTCTGTGAACAGGTTCATATTGTTTACCCCAGTACTGGTGTGTCCCAGAGATCATCCCTGCGAACAGGTTCATATTGGCATCTCTGTACAAGAATATTCATATATTGTCAGAATCTTCTATCAAGCTTATGAAAGAAATCATCGTAGATCTTGATCCAACTAAAGCCAATTTTTATTTTGTCTCTTGTTCGGCCATAAGTACAGTTAAATTATATGTAATCCCTTACGTAAACGCTGAGTTAAAACAAAAGCGCCACAAGCGAACGCGAACACTCGCCTGCATTTTTTCTCAGTCGAAAAAGGGGAATTACTGAATACCTATTAAAGCCAGAGTTATGTAACTTGGTATATACATGCGCATTGTTCCTAGGAACATGTGTACCAAGTTTCATTTGAAAATGCTGACCGATGATTGAGGTTTGAGGTCAGGTTAAAGCTTTGTGACGACACAGACGACGCAGCAGACGCAGACGACGACGCCAAGGGTATTATAATACCCCGTTTTATTTTCTTCGAAAAAAAGGCAAGCTAAAAATGAGTTTACCATTTGGTATATTGATGGTACTTACCGCAAACGAGTGAAGTTAAATAATGACCGAAATTAGAAACATTTTGGCAAAATGAGCAATAACTCATTACACAGGGTGTTCTTCATATATTGTATAAACATGTACATAATATATGAATGTAGAGGTACCAACAATCTAAATCGACTGACTTTCAGGTTCAAGCTTTATGTTACATGTATGTAGTGGAACCGACACCCTAAATCGACCAACCTTCGGGTGCATGCTATATGTTATATGTATGTATTGGAACCGACACCCTACATCGACCGACTTTCAGGTTCACGCTATATGTTATATGTATGTAGTGGAACCGACACCCTAAATCGACCGACTTTCAGGTTCATGCTATATGTTATATGTACATGTATGTAGTGGAACCGACACCCTAAATCGACCGGCTTTCAGGTTCATGCTATACGTTATATGTATGTAGTGGAACCGACACCCTAAATCGACCGACTTTCAGGTTCATGCTATATGTTATATGTACATGTATGTAGTGGAACCGACACCCTAAATCGATCGGCTTTCAGGTTCATGCTATACGTTATATGTATGTAGTAGAACCGACACCCTAAATCGACGACTTTCAGGTTCATGCTATATGTTATATGTACATGAATGTAGTGGAACCGACACCCTAAATCGACCGACTTTCAGGTTCATGCTATATGTTATATGTATGAAGTGGAACCGACACCCTAAATCGACGACTTTCAGGTTCATGCTATATGTTATATGTACATGTATGTAGTGGAACCGACACCCTAAATCGACCGACTTTCAGGTTCATGCTATATGTTATATGTATGAAGTGGAACCGACACCCTAAATCGACGACTTTCAGGTTCATGCTATATGTTATATGTACATGAATGTAGTGGAACCGACACCCTAAATCGACCGGCTTTCAGGTTCATGCTATACGTTATATGTATGTAGTGGAACCGACACCCTAAATCGACCGGCTTTCAGGTTCATGCTATACGTTATATGTATGTAGTGGAACCGACACCCTAAATCGACCGACTTTCAGGTTCATGCTATATGTTATATGTATGTAGTGGAACCGACACCCTAAATCGACCGACTTTCAGGTTCATGCTATATGTTATATGTACATGTATGTAGTGGAACCGACACCCTAAATCGACCGGCTTTCAGGTTCATGCTATACGTTATATGTATGTAGTGGAACCGACACCCTAAATCGACCGACTTTCAGGTTCATGCTATATGTTATATGTACATGTATGTAGTGGAACCGACACCCTAAATCGATCGGCTTTCAGGTTCATGCTATACGTTTTATGTATGTAGTGGAAACGACACCCTAAATCGACCGACTTTCAGGTTCATGCTATATGTTATATGTATGTAGTGGAACCGACACCCTAAATCGACCGGCTTTCAGGTTCATGCTATACGTTACATGTATGTAGTGGAACCGACACCCTAAATCGACCGGCTTTCAGGTTCATGCTATACGTTATATGTATGTAGTGGAACCGACACCCGAAATTGACCGGCTTTCAGGTTCATGCTATACGTTATATGTATGAAGTGGAACCGACACCCTAAATCTACCTTCTTTTAGGTTCATGCTATATGTTATATGTACATGTATGTAGTGGAACCGACACCCTAAATCGACCGGCTTTCAGGTTCATGCTATACGTTATATGTATGTAGTGGAACCGACACCCTAAATCGACCGACTTTCCGGTTCATGCTATATGTTATGTGTATGTAGAGATACCAACACCCTAAATCGACCGCCGAAAAGGGTTATGTTTTTTTTTTAATAGCAGCGACGTGTTTTATTGCTATTTCAGATCAAAACATAACAACAAACTAGAGTAAAGCGAAACAGTTGAAGGTAAGTGAAATGTGAGCCATACCACGATAAATTTAACATGATGCACTCTGTGTACTGTATCGACCCAGATCAACCTGCGCAGTCAGCGCGGGCTAATCTGGGCCGACACATTCCATTTCAAGGAGAAAGAGGTATAGAGTAATGATTCCAGAAACAAAAAATCCACAGGAAGTGAAAAGTGTGTGCCCTGCTTATCTGCTCACATGTATATAAATTGATAATATGTGTAACGTTATATCTGTCTGGCCAGTTTCCGTGTCTCTTATACTTTGCACTGCGTTGTATAACAGTAAATACGTCCAACACGCGTTAATATTAAATATTACATATTTACTTCTCACAAATGAAACAATACTTATACATGAAACATGTAGTGTTATGAAATTGTTATGATCTCGTGTATTTTTACAACGCTTTTTAGGCAAATGTTCCATTAGTCAATATATCTATATCAGTCTTTGCGACACCATTCGTACTTCAATCTCGTTCCAATTTGTCTCTACACAATTGGTTCACCCGGATCCATCTCTACACTGTCTACTCACAGTCTGCCCAACGAGTCAGATCTTGGCGGCACCTCTTCTTTAGCTGTATTTTAAATATCTCTCCTTAAACCTTTCCTACATACCATAAATTTGAAGTAGACTATTATGAAATAATTAAGGCAAAAACACGAAAAATCTATATTTACTGAAAAAGTTAAAAACACTTGCAAAAGGATAAATTGCTCGATTTAAGCAAAAGTCGTCTGCTATAGAAAGCGTCTACATTGTGGGAAAGGGTTGAAACGCTTATCAGTTCTATATATGTTTAGAAAAGCATATCTGTTATGAATATTGTAAAGAACCTTCTTCAGAGTCAATGGTCAGTTTTTAGTGAAGCGGATAGATTGAAATGTAGTAGTCAATTTTAACTTATTCGTCTGGGTCACATTTTGTGCGTTATGGTACGATAGACACTTTATTATTTCAAAGACGGTAGATCGAATATCGGTAATCATATCTTTCAAGTGTTTGGATTTTCAATTCAGGATAGTGTGGTACGATCGTCATTAGTCCTTATCTACACACAACCACACACGGTAGGGATCGAATATCAGTAATCATATCTTTTAAGTGTTTGGATTTTCAATTCAGAATAGCATTTGGCGATCATGATAAGTCCTTATCTACACACACAGGTAATTAGATATGTCTTTGTATTGTCTTACCCTTTTAGCATGTAGAATACCCATATTTCAGACGACATTTGAAACTTTTTGACAAAGGACGAAACTTCCTATAAAAAGCAACTCCTAATTTAACCATATATACTTTTATTGACAAAAGGGTCTTTTGCTCATCATGGAAAATTTCCCATGTTGTCAAACTATTTTCAACCATTTATAAATGGTTAAATTTTAAGTTCAAGAAATATTTCCTTATTTTTGCATATGTGTTTACAAAATCGTCTGCTACAGGTTTGTTGCATGTGGAAAAGGGTTACGTATCCGTGATCGTATAATTCAATAATAAGTGGAGTTTTTTATCTTACTTGTCCTTGCCTGTATTATTGCAAACCACATTCTTTCATACTGAGTCTAAAAAGGACTTTGCAAATGAACGGTTTGTTTTGGTATTATATATTTACTTGTATGTACGTCTGCTCGAATTCTATTAAGCACATTTTCATGTAAAATCGTGTATCACCTTTTTTATTCCCTATGTGACAGGGAATAGATAAAGAGTCCAGTTGGGCAAACACAAATTGCCATTTGTGAAGTCACTCCCTTTCTTCGTATTTATTTTTAAAAAACCCTGTATTCATTCAACATTTACGACGAATAAATATTCATGACTTAAAATGTCCCAGAAAATGGCCATTGTTGAAAAACTAAATGATAGTGTTGCTGGTTTAAACATGTGGTTTAGCTCAACACACTTTCGCAGCATTAAATTAGTCATTATATATATACTGACGCCCAACTATTAGCAACAAGAAGGGTAGAGATACCTATGACAGGATGCGACACAACGCCTTCTTTTTTCGGCATTGGCAAAAAGACGGTTTATAAGGCGTTTTCTCAAATCTAGCTGGTGTTAATATTGACACATCTGTTGAAGTGGGCAGACAATTCATCGCTGATATGTTTGACCCCAAAAGCAAGGCAGTATCTGTACATGAAAATCTCAATAAATTCAGAGTGAAGTCGGCGGTATCTAAAGATGCTTCCTTAGTGAGACTACCTCCTTCAGAGGCATAATTCAGACAACACATATTCTTCGAATCTCACACCAAGTGTACGCCTGGACGAATGCTCATATTGCCAAACCGCCACCCAGATCACCTTTTGAATATGGATGGCGAATGGAATTTGGAAAATAGCTGCATAGTTCCAATAAATTTTGAAGGACTTCTGAACTTTTAGAGGACCTTGTTTGCACATGCAAAGAAATTTGTTATTATCTCTCTGTCTCTGTCTCTCTGTCTCTCTATCTCTCTCATATATATCTCTCTCTGTATGTCTGTCTGTCTCTGTCTGTCTGTCTGTTTGTCTGTCTCTGTCTCTGTCTCTGTCTCTCTCTCTCTCTCTGTCTGTCTGTCTCTCTCTCTGTCTGTCTGTCTGTCTCTCTGTCTGTCTGTCTGTCTGTCTGTCTCTCTCTCTCTCTCTCTCTCTCTCTCTCTCTCTCTCTCTCTCTCTCTCTCCCCCCCCCCACCGCTCTCTCTATCTCTCTCTCTCTATCTCTCTCTCTCCTCTTATCTCTCTCTTTCTTTTTCTCTCTCTATCTGTCTGTCTATATATATATATATATCTCTCTTTCTCGCTCTCTATCTCTCAAAAAAAAAAAAAACCTGCCAGTGTTCTCCGACCTTGTCATAGTTGGTGGGCTATCAAACCAACTGGAGACCTTTTGTATAGTATATTGTGCAATACTGCACACTATTTTATCGACATCGATGCTGAATTTAATACTAGTCGACATTTCAAATTGGTTTAAGATTCTGCTATATTTTCCATTTGATGCTGTTTTATATAAGTTTTCCAAATGTTGTTTCTCTTCTAATTAATTACCTATTTGCCTGAAAACGTCATAAAATATCGTATGTACATGATGTTGTCTTTCAAGCATCAAGATTATGTTTATGTTTCCTATATTTTTGGGGTTTAAATAACCAAAAATGAACGTCACCGTTGCTTTTTTCAATAAATCACGTATCGGGAGTTCAACTTACTGAATCTCTTTCTTCTTATTTTTTTTCATTTCATGTTAAACAAATTTTTCTGAAAGTGTTTATAAATATTGTCAAATACTATTGCAAAGCTTAATCTAAGATATAAATATTTTTGTTGAAAATTTAGGTAGATAAAGATAAATCTTGTTATTTTCTTACATGTTGGAAGCGGTGCTATATCTCTCTAATATCTGGATATCAGGCGTAGATATGACAAGCTGAATTCATGTAATATTGCCAGTGCATATTACCGAAAACATTATCAAAATTGTAAAGAAAATATTTTTTTAGAAAGTCCACCCTTCTGATCTTTGACCTCACTTTGCAAAAATCTGCACCACATAAGTACTCCACGACAGGCCTTAATCAAAGGGTATTATATTTATCTTTAAATTAAAACCAAAATCAGCCGTGAAATTTAAAAATTCAGCTTCGAAAAAGTTGACAAGATAAATACTGATATACTTTGTAGGCAAACTTTCACACTGTCCTAGTATAAGACATGAGGTCATGGGCGAAATAAACAAATAACCCGTCTGTACTTGTGTTAACAATTTCCCACATACAACATATATGCAGCAGACGACTTTACAAACACTCTGTACTGTGGCCTTTACAAGCACAACCACGAGGTATCTTAAACGACACTATACCTTGCTATTGTAGTTATATATCGAGATTTACGTACGACATACTGTTAATTCACACGAAGCGTTTTCACTCAATTCTAAAATGACTCACTCATCAACCCACTCTCCAAGTATGAAAAATGAGGTCATGGATCAAATATACAAATATATTTCAGGACAAATGGGACATCGCTAAACTTGTTCTAAAAGTTTACACCTTAAACGTGCAATACATTTTGTCATAATAATGTGTATAAGAAGACATAGAGAAACTTCTGACGAACATCAACTATTTAAAGTTATATAAGAAAACCACTCATTATATCAAAAGTTATTAATTGTTAGTAAGAATTGATATTGAAGTATTGTCTTCAGATATGTTTAATATATGTTTGCATGATATAACTCTTTTCGAGATACGTTAGATTGATTGATTGATTGATTAGGGTGTTACCCCGCTTTCAACAAGTTTGTAATATCACGAGTAATTTACAAGTAATTCTTGCAATTTATCCTGACACTAGCCAGTCAGTCGTAATGCTAAGCCCACCACCCTGATTGCCTAGCTAGGAGGGCAGCCACAACTACCATACTTAAAGAATTTGGTATGACCCCGGTCGGGGATCGTACCCGCGATCCCCCGCTCCCGATGCGAACGCTTTACCACTATACCTCCGAGGCAGTGAGATACATTGGAAAAAAAGTGGGTGGAATAATTGGTATGAAAGCCAAGTTTGATTTTTTTGCACTAATAATTCATATTTAAAGTCCAGATTTGGTACTGAATATTTATTTGTAGGTATGATGTACAGTTTTCTATTTGTTATCTAAACAATGCCAAAAAAGGGCCAACCAATTGAGTCATGTGAAATTTAAATTTTCTTTATGGAGACCTTTCGCAAAAGATGCACAAGCTTTTAAAAGATGATAAGCTTTACTTATATTTCGTGTATACATATATTGGGGTCATATTGTCATTTACTAAGACGTGCAATTTTGTGATCAGAAACTTTTTTAAAAATATTTATATGGCATTGAATTGGCAATTACGCATTCAATCCTCTCTCTGCTGCAGATCTGTTTTATGTGAGAAAGTGTCACTACGATTTCAAATGTCGTCTGCTGAAGAGGCGTCAGAAAAGATATATATGTGGGAAAGTGTTAAACATCCATACATACACAATTAATTTCCACATGTTGCCATGGAATTGTTGACGAGCATATTAGCATTGAGCAAGGCATACTCGTCACAATGTCACTTCAGTGTAAGTGCGTGCCTCTCTGTGTGCATTTGCTCATATGCGTGAGCGTTTGTCTTAGCGTACATGTATTTCCGAGCTTTTAAGAGCCATGACTTTTAATACCTTTAGCTTCAACTTCGAATTGTTGTAATTACCGTGCTCTCTGTGAAAGATTATTTTACAGCTCAAAGTCAAGATCACAATTCAAGGCATAATGTCTAAAACGGTTGCTTAGGAAGTAGTACGAGGTAAACCCACGTATTTTCCCATAAATCTCGATCTCTGGGTAAACAAACCAGTACTAGGCAAGGAAATGTGCCTTGCCCAAGGGCACTCAAACATGACCGCCCCAACTGGGGATCAAACCCGGGACGCCCTTTTTCGAAATCCTCGACGCAATTCACTCGGCCAAGATGGTTTCCTTCATAATAGGATAACCAGAGTGAATTTATTTTGTGAGGCAGACAATACTATTGTTCGATATCCGGCTATGATGCTCGATATCGCGGAAGATCAATATCATCAACTTATTCCGACTTGATTGTTTGAGCGTCTAACACTTTCCCACATACAGAAGCATTTTGACTTTAGTACACAGTTATAATATATTGGATGATTTAGGAGATTTTTTTTCAGAGAGAGAAAGGGAGAGAGACAGACAGACAGACAGACAGAGAGAGTGAGAGAGAGAGAGAGAGAGCCAGAGAGAGAGAGAGAGAGAGACAGAGACAGAGAGAGAGAGACAGAGACAGAGACAGAGAGTCAGAGACACAGAGAGACAGAGAGGCAGAGAGACAGAGAGACATAGAGACATAGAGTGAGAGAGACAGAGAGAGACAGAGAGAGAGAGACATACAGAGAGAGAGAGAGAGAGAGAGAGGGAGACAGACAGACAGACAGACAGACAGACAGACAGACAGACAGAGAGGGAGAGAGAGAGAGAGAGAGAGAGAGAGAGACACACACACACACACACACACACACACAGACAGAGACAGACAGACAGACAGACAGACAGACAGACAGACAGACAGAGAGCAAGAGCGAAATAGAGTGAATAGAGAAAGAGCTTAATAGAGTTACAAAATATATACGCTTTTCAAGAACGGGAATTATTATTACCAAAACTGCACCAGTTTCGCTACAAAAAAATAGTCAGCGATATATTATCACTATAGCTCATTTCACAGGCTTAAGACCAAAGTTAATCCGTACACTTTTGCTTTTCAGTTTTAGCTCATTTGTAGTATTCAGTAATTCGGTTAATTTATACATATTTGGACTTGTGTAGTTGTATTTGTCTAAATATTTAATCCGAATATTGTAGTAAATAGTGGTATAGTAAATAGTACTTGGCAAGGCAACGTGACTTGCCCATGGACACACAATCATGGCCTCCCCGTCGCGACTGGGGGTCGAATTATATAAATCTATCACGGTAAGTTTTGTTTTCCAGGTGCATCGATCACATTCTTGGGAAAATTTGTGACGACAACAAAAATTATGCCACTTTATTTAGACGCGTTCATAGTAGACGAGTGTTGAAAAGATTGTGAAAGTGATGATTGGCTCATTATGGTCAGTTCTCCCTTTACCACAATGTATTCCATTATATATTAATTTAGTAAAGATATTGTCCAATGATTAACTGAAATGTTTGCATCAAGGTCTGTCGCTGACTATTGCTACATTGAAAATGGTTCATTAACTCTTTCACTGCCGAATTCCAAATAGGCGAATCTTCCATGTTGAAAATTGTACCACTCCATGTTTCGTCCAACAGGAAATTTGGTAAAATGTAATGTCTTATTGGCTTATGAGCTTTCTCACCTGAATCTGCATTGTTTACAAACGCCTTTAATTGCTTTTGGCAGCGAAAGGATTGAGAACCCCAAGGAGCAATTTCCCAATGCAGTGATACAAGGAACATTTTTTGGGTAAAACGAATACTACCTTTCAGAAGAAAAATAACTTTCTCAAATGGAATCGGTCATGGCGGTCCAAGCCTAGTACTGGTTTTTCACGTAAGGATCGTGAATAAGAGTTCGTTTTGTCAACGTGATATAACTGAAACACTGTTGAAAACGACATTTAACGACTTCAACAAGATGTGATAAGGCAAAGCAATAATACAAATAGGTCACATACTTCCAGATAATGCGCAATTATGTTTTCAAGCTCGACTATTTGCAGCCAGAAAAGCTAAAATGCAGGAGAAACATTTTGTAATGATACATGTCCGTTTCATCGTCACATTCATGTGTACAGGCGTTTAAGTAGTAGAGCTACGACTCGTATTGGACACGTCGAGGCTGGTCCGTTCCACGAGGAAACCATCAGTATGTTTAAGTCATGTGTAGCAGGTTGAACGTTTATTTCGATTGTTTGGGTTTTAACGCCGTTTTAAAAAACAACTGAAAGCATGTAGAAGGCGGCGTTAAACAACAATTAATCTATCCACGAGGACTCTTTCGCACTTACAAAGTCCACTGTCAATAAATCGTAAATCGTCAATGTTTTAGTTTTTCTACGTAACAAGTGTTGTAATAATATGACTGTGCACATCTGGATATATTATATCAACCACTCGACAGATAATATGAGCCGTCCCGCGAGAAAACCAACAATGTGGACTCTTCTGCGTAATGTATTGACTTTGATCAGCCTAAGCATAGCGTGCAGACTAATCCGGGCATACACTTTTCGCCTCCTGTTGATTTTCTGTTTCAGGAATCATTACTCTATACCTGTATCCCCCTGAGCCGGAATGTGTCGGCCTGGATTAGCATGAGCGTAACGCTCAGGCTGATCTGGGTCAATACATTACACAGAGTCCATAACGTTGGATTTCTCGTGGAGCGGCTCATTTTATATCGTTCTCTTTCATATATTTGATAGTTAAGCTCGTCCATGGAAAAAGCTAAAAGTTTGCTTTTCTGAAACAGTGTTGGATAAGATCAGTCTGTAAACCTTGTTTGTCTTAAGGGTATCATCAATACTTGACAGTACCTTCTAACAAACTTTTATAAGTTATATACACGGATCGAAATGATATATCCCGTTTTAACCCCTTCCTCCATATATACGCTATCCGACGCTTCTGTAGCAGACGATTTTTTAAATCATTGTGACAAAAGAATAGAGAGTGTTGTATTTTGGACTATTTTTAAGTCGTCTGATTTATTGTATGATATATCCCTGTATAACATTTTCCCCTATATAGACGCTATCCGACGCCCCTAGCTATAGCAGAAGACTGTTGAAATCATTGTGACAAAAGTAGAACTAGAGATTTTCTGTATTTGGTACTTGATCATTTTAAAGTCGTCTGCTGCAGATTTATTGTATGTGGGAAAGGGTTAAAGTTAAACGCAAATAAAGCAGGTCATTACCACCATTATTAAGGTTTTTGGTATGACCCGATTTGGGATCTAACCTTAAGTCGGACGCTTTAACACTACACAACAGAGTTTTTGAGCAAAATATTAGTTTGTGTAGCAGTAAAAGGGGCTATGCGTGTGTGTTTATTGGTGAATATATTATAACTAATCTGATAAAACATATTCTATACATCCTTGTTTCCCCCCCTTCAAACAGTATCCATTACCATTTGGCAAGTAGCCTAAACGCGATTGGTTGGTAAAGGTAGATGAGTTCGCACACGTACATCTACAATAAATACTCGAGTAAATTACCTTACATAAGTGAAATATTGAATACGTGTTGTATTCATCGGGTAACTTCTAATATATCTATAGGTGCTACCTATTTACGAAAAAACGCAAGATAATTATAAACAAAAATTAAAGAGCATACTTTGGCCATAAAAAAGGATTTATAAGTAATTGACTAGACAATACTAATGTTAATGTCATGTTTCGTGCATTATCAAAAAATATTTGGAATTCGTATTGCTGTCGTCTATTATTACGAACAGAAAATAATAAAGTAAAGACTTTCAAAAAATCAAGGAATACATTTATAATGAACGAGGTTAAAACATGATGGCCAAGATGATCCTTAATCGATCACCTGCATTATGGTAAAGAAGCAAAAAGATCAGCCCTTTGCTGATGCTACCTGGCGACTGCCTTTTTCAACCAGTCAATATGACTGGAACAAATGATGTAAGGCGTCACATTTCTGCTAAACCCTTTCCCTATTAGATACGGTTTATGGGGCCTTTGCAACAGACGATTTGGGGAAAGATTGTCGCTAAAAGAACAATTACTCCTTATGAGAAAGTTATCCTTTTGCCACAATGTTTGATAAATAGCTCATGTATAGGAATTTGGGGTATTTCATGTTGATACCACTTTTTTGCGGGAAACGACGTCGCTCCATTGACGTTACGCCAAGATGAAGTGTTACGGAAATGACATCACGTCATTCTTTGGCTACGATACAGTCAAAATTTAGTTTCGGGCGTAGAAGTCTAATGCTGTCGGAAAAACATATTTCTTACAAAGTTCCATTTATTTTTAACTTTTCGTACAAATGTTAATCCCCACAAAACACAGCACTTTAATGATCTTAAATGTCGATTTTAAAAAAAAAAGATTAAAAAGACGACAATAATTTTAAAAATCCGTGTTTTTCGTGTCATTTTTATACATACCCAAAATATCGATTTAAAAAATATTATTAAAAAGACGACAATAATTCTTTTTCAATCCGAGTTCCATTTATTTTTAACTTTTCGTACAAATGTTAATTCCCATAAAACACAGCACTTTAGTGATCTTAAATATCGATTTAAAAAAAAAAAAAAAAAAAAGACGACAATAATTTTAAAAATCCGTGTTTTTCGTGTCATTTTATACATACCCAAAATATCGATTTAAAAAAATTTATTAAAAAGACGACAATAATTTTTTTTCAATCCGTGTTTCTCGTCTCATTTTATACATACCCAAAATGGCGGCCCCCATGGATTTGGCCAGTTTCATTTCAGAAAGCTTCATGGGTTATTGAAAAAAAAAAAAAAAAAAAAAAAAAAATCTCACACCCGTTAACCATAAGCGAAAAAACCCATTCATGGGGTTTTTTCGTATTACGGACAAAGATACTATAAAATAGTTATCGTATGTTGAAATGGTGTTTATACCAACTCTTTCTAACGTGCAGACTTAATTTGGCGCATCTGAAGCAAAATCCCTTTGTCTCAATACTAAAGCTCTTCTTTAAATATATTTTCTATAGTTTTGCTGCAACCGATTTGTATTATATGGGAAAGGATTTGTAATCCTTTATGTAATATTTTATGTTTTTTAGATATTCATTCAACGCTCCCGAATAATAACGATCGAATTTAACCGACTGTGAAGGCTATGATGAGACTATGATGATGCACAGGCTCGTCCGAGTCTTAACACTACGCTGATGCATTAAGACCCAACAAATCGTTAGTCCCGTCATACATGGTGTGTGTATAGTAATTCGAAAAGCTTTAACTATAGTTACAATCGAATATCCCCTACTGTAAGGAAGAGTCGAAAACGAAAGTGAATTTGTGTTCTTTTGGATAAATTTAGTTCTTTATACGTAAACCAGCTGTAATTGTTTTCATACCATGTGTTTGAATCTTATGGAATAAATCGTGTCAGATTTAATAAAGGTATTTCATTAAATTAAGTTTGATATAGAAATAACAAACAACGGATACGGTTAAGATTATATCATTATATCGCGTTTTTTTAATGGCTGCCACAATTGTATTTGAAGGAGTGTACAAACATTGAAACTATTTTCTTGTAATCTACTAGTTAATAATTCAAAAATTAAAACAAAGAATGATGACCTTAAAAACATGAATACAGGCTAAAAATATGTTTTGAATAAATATTGCAGAAAAAAGTTGTAATGTAAAACTTTAAAAAATATAATCTTCGGTTTGTTACTAGTCCAAAGACGATTTGACCTGCATTCAATAGACAGTGAAAATGACTTCCGCGAAAATTTAGTCTGTTCCAGTAAATTGTCGTGGAAACCGACTTCGCTTAACCTGAACGAAATCATGTGTAATCACGTTTAAGTGTAAACGTTAGTATCTATTTTAGTGAACGAAGGGGGATATATTAAGAAAGTGAATATAGCTTTGTCCTTAGTTTCATTCGGAGGTAAATTTTTCATACTTCACATTTTCCCACTTTACAACAAATGTGCAACAGACGACATTGAAAACATCAAGGCAAACTGTCGAATATCTTTATAAAAGAAGGTATAATAAAGGAAAATAGTTTTCTTTTCAAAATTGTCTTCTTTCAAATGCAATCCAAATGCGTCTGTATATAAACACGGTTTAATATTAATATTATGTGTACATGGAATAGAATTTATAAAATATGAATTTATTACTGTAGATACTTATTTAGATATCAACAGATCGTTTATACTTCAATGCTATTCTGTTTTTAGGTTAAAGCGTTTAATGTACACAACTTTGAGTCGCGGTAGCTCAGTCGGTAACGGGTAGAGCTATAAATCCAAGGGTTGTGAGTTTGAAACACGAATCGGCTTTTCAATTCTTCCGAAGATTGACAACAGTCGTGATAATGCTATCCCTTTAACCCTAAACACCAAGGAATGAGGTCATCTTTGGACACATTTTAAATCACGTGATGTACATGGCTGAGAACACCATTCTACCAAATTCAGTTCGCCCAAAAAATAGTGCAAACAATTCTTGACTGAATTACAAAAATATAATTAGCAAAAGTTAAATAAGTAAGAAAACATCCACTTATTCTAGGTAACCAATTAAAGTAACAAGTCTCTGAGTGTGTAAATATCATATTTACGTGTACTAAAGTATACGTATGTACTCACGTTTGTAAACACTGCACAAACAATACCCTTGCAGATGCATTTGCAGCTGACAACTTTTTAAAACATTGCGACAAAAGGAGACATTGCTCATAGACAGCAAAATACCCTTTTGCCACAATGTGTTCTCTTCTATTCTGAAATATTCAGAAAAATAAACCTGATACATCAACCCTTACCAAAATACAGACCCTTTGCGACGCCCGATATACATACAGCGAAGTTCTTTTGGCTGATTGTAATAGAGATTGGATCAGATACATTGTATTGTGTAATTAAATTGACCATGGACTTTGCAAAACATTTTTCGATCCTCTACACTCAGAAACAGGTACCATAGGTAGCATTGCCGCCTCGGTGGTGTAGTCGTAGAGCGATTGTCTCGTGTGCGAGAGGTCGCGGGTTTTATCCCCGGCCGTATCATACCAAACACTTTAAAAATTATAGTAATTGCTGCCCGCCTTGGCGCTCAGGGTTGTGGGGTTAGCATTCAGATTAATAGATTAAGTAGTACTGATAACTTACCGATGAAACGCCGTGGTATACCTGAAAACATGTTGAAAGCGGCGTTAAACACCAATTCTAACATGACGTTGTTTTCCTTGCCTATAGAGAACGAAGAAAATAACCGTTGATTATTCGTCAATAACCAATGGAAATGCACTACTTTTCACATTGGCTATTCCGGTTATCCCCACGCGTATAAGCCTGTCATTCAGCGTCACGTGATGTAAAGAAACATACATGTGTATACTACGTCGTCTGCAATGGCTGACTCGATATTTTATTTATTTTATTTTTACTTATTTTACATCTATTGCGAAACAAGCTTTCAGCTTGGATTAATCATGCTCGATGTCTGCTTCCTGGAGACTTAACCAGTACTCGTGCCGTTTTGTGTGGAAAAATCTCAAAGACAGGACCCGCTCATCACGGGACGCGAACCAGGGACCTTTGATACGAGAGGCCGACGCTCTACCTCTGCACCACTGTAACGTTATGACGTCAAACCGCTCACGTGACGTCACTTTCCTAGTCACGCCCACAGAAAATGTTTAAGTTAAGAACCCCTATTAAAAGCTTTCTCCAAGAATCCAAACTAAATGTATGAGAAATCTAAACACACCGTTGTTTGCACTGGATCTCGGACAAGTTTTAGGTTGAATTTCAGGTTTCTAGCTAATTCCGTTATTTGCTGGTACGAGATCTACAGAAATATGTTGTGAAAATGTCGATTTTTCAGGTTTTAACCTCAAAAATCTCTGAAACTAGATTTTTCCCATATATAACGAACACGCCCAGACCTAGATCACATTGAGTTCTATAAGTGTGGGGAATTTCAGCAAAATTTCTTTGTCCTCAAATCGCTGAATTTTCGGACATAGCCCTGTAGACATTCGTTCCGCAGAACAGAATAGAATAATTCTGCTCCACTACACTCATTCTATACAATATTGTTAACTTGTATAGTACAATGAAAACTAAATAATTAATTAAATAAAATTACATTGTCTTGTTGCTGAGTCTACCCCTCTTTGTCGTTTTTTTCTGCAGTTATGCGTATAATGCAGTGGGTAGTCACAATTGATGGAACAGCAAACTGGTGGGTAAACTGGTTTGCTAAATAGTGCATTTATTTCCCTTTGTTAAGGTGTCGGGTCATGTTAGAATCGAAATGAAACTATCAAAAACCTTGGTTTATTGGCGAATAACCAATGGTTTGTCGTTCTGATGCGTTGTAATTAACCACTCAGGCCGTAGGCCTTCGTGGTTAATTTCTGCGCATCAGAACTCCAAACCATTGGTTATTCGCCAATAACCCACGGTTGTTGATAGTTTATTTCTTAATTAATCTATCCACGAGGACTCTTATGATCTACGTATGATTTAACGTATTGGATCGAATAATGTCTTCCGAGTCCGCTGTCAATAAATCGTCAATGTTTTTGTTTTTCTACATAACAATTGTTGTAATGATATGACTGTGTACATCTGAATATATTATATGAACCATTCGACAGATAATATGAGCCGTCCCGCTAGAAAACCAACAATGTGGACTCTTCTACGTAATGTATCGACCTTGATCAGCCTAAGCATGCCGCGCAGACTAGTTCGGACATACACTTTTCGCCTCCTGTGATTTTCTGTTTCAGGAATCATTCCGCTATACCTCTATACCCCTGAGACGGAATGTGTCGGCCAGGATTAGCCTGCGCGTACTGCGCAGGCTGATCTTGATCGATACATTACGCAGAGTCCATAACATTGGTTTTCTTGTGGAACGATTCATTTTATTTCGTTCTCTTTCATATATTTAATAGTTAAGCTCGTCCTTGGAGAAAATTAAAAGTTTGCTTTTCTGAAACAGTGTTGGATAAGATCAGTCTGTAAACCTTGTTCGTCTTAAGGGAATCATCAATAATTGACAGTAGCTTCTGACAAACTTTTATAAGTTATATACACGGATCGAAATGATATGTCCCTTTTTAACCCTTTCCTCCATATATACGCTAACCGACGCCTCTGTAGCAGACGGTTTTTTAAATCCTTGTGACAAAAGAAGAAATAGAGATTGTTGTATTTTGGACCATTTTTAAGTCGTCTGATTTATTGTATGATATATCCCTGTTTAACATTTTCCCCTATATATACGCTATCCGACGCCCCTAGCTATAGCAGAAGACTGTTGAAATCATTGTGAAAAAAGTAGAACTAGAAATTTTCTGTATTTGGTACTTAATCATTTTAAAGTCGTCTGCTGCAGATTTATTGTATGTGGAAAAGGGTTAAAGTTAAATGCATAGGAAGCAGGTCATTATTACCATTGTTAAGGGTTTTGGTATGACCCGATCGGGGATCTAGCCTTAAGTCGGACGCTTTAACATTAGGAGTAATTGAGCAAAATATTAGTTTGTGTAGCAGTAAATGTGCTATGTTTGTGTGTTTATTGGTGATTATGTTAGAACTTATCTGATTAAACATATCGTATAGATAATTGTTTTTTCCCTTCAAACAGTATCCATTACCATTTGGCAAGTAGCGATTAATTAGTAAAGGTCGATGAGTTCGCACACCTATAATTACACTAACTACTCGAGTATAATACCTACATGGGTGAACTATTGAATATGTTTTGTATTGGTCGGGGAACTTCTTTTACGGACATAGATACTAAGAAATATTTATCGAATCTGAAAACGGTGTTCATAACAACCCTTTCTAATGTGCAGATGTAAATTGACGCACATGCAGCAGACGGAATTTGAAAAAGAAAATGTGGCAAATGGAGAAATGAATTGCTCGTGATCAATATTTGTTTCCCTTTGTCCCATTATTATAAACACTGTTTTAAATACTTAAACTCTTCTCTAAAATGATTTTCCATAGTTTTGACAAAATGTTCTCAAAGTTGTCTGCAACAGATTTGTTTTATATGGGAAAGGTTTTGTAATCCTTTAGGTAATCTTTCATGTTTTTTAGATATTCACTCAACGTTCACAATCAAATTTAATCAACACTCTCTATATGTCTCATCTAAAATAATACCAATATAAAGAGAGCGGTATTAACTCCTCCATGTCGTGTTAAAATACTAGTACATGCCGTTGATTTGAGGTATTATTGAATCTCAAACACCAACCACTCGCCCATAGAGAATTTTTTCATGATATTTAGTACACTTCATCTATATTGTTTTGAGTGTTTTACTATTTCAACTTACAGAAACAACATCCTTTTTACTATGTTAATCTGTTTAACATTAATGGTTTTGCTTATATTAAAGTAGGTCTCGGCAAATTGGTAAACATCAATCACTAATGCAACAGAAATGGTGATAAAGATACGCAATTGCGTGAGTTCTAACATGTTTAACCAAATATATATACACGGTTGTAAGCAACGTGTATGTACACATGAAACGATGAGCAGCAATGGATACTGTTGTTGAAATTTCGATGTCATTTTATGCCAATTGAATTATCGCTGAATGAATACTTCATAACCATGCATTTAACATATAATTTAGGAATGATGGCAACCCCTGGCATCGTTGATCTTTGGAATAACGCCGACAATGTGAACTGGTTGAAGGGGATTCGGGTCATGGAGATTACCGACGAGGCTATTAGACCATTTGTAGAAACAGAAATTACCATGTTCCATCGTGACATCCGTTCAAACTTTAGACATAGATCTCTTTGTGGCAGATGCAGGTCGTTTAACGCAAGAGATTGCAATATTTGCGTTGGTATAACGTCACAAATCGAATCGGTCCATCGTAGAACACCATGTTACAAGAACTCTGATATAACAAAATGGTTGTCTGATCCTTGGGAAATTGCAAAATGTTACATGTCCCAGAGTAAGGATTTGGAAGGAAAGCCGGTGTCTGATATAGATTTTCCAAGCGTACTCAACGTTGTCATCAACAATACACGTTTCCAACAACTCATAACTGCCGTTGATATGACCAAGGACGACAATATCTTCTGCAAGGTATTTATTTTAGTTATTAGTTCTTTATAACCTAGTTTTTTAAAGCACATCCATTGGTTTCTTTTAAGTCAACATTTAGGCAAAAAATATACTTGTAATTTGCTCAGAAATCGTTTATAAAATGAATCTTGTTCAGGTTTTGAAATAATTATCTGACATTTGACTATTGAGAACATGCAAGGAAGAAATATGACAAATGAATCTTTCGCGATAAACTGTTATTTGTAGATGCCAGCAGTTATTAAACCTTGTCGAACTGTATGCGACTGTAAACAAAATATGCGTACTCTGATTTTCACGGTTTGAGAATAACTAAGATAAACCTGAACGATCCTGCAGACTAACAGTGGTTTATATTATTAGCTATCTATTCCTTAATGATATATTCCCCATGTAATATATTTACATATTGTTTATTCTCGTGCTGTCAAGTGTCCCTTCCAAAACTTTTAAACAGTTTAAAGGACTTTCAAATCGAAATGTTCACTACATTGAGACGAAGTGCATGTTACAACTAACTTAGTTCAATGTCAAGATCGCAATTATATCTCAGTCATATGACTAAATGTGGTGTCCGTTCAGTAACTGTTGAAGCACTTGAAGGATTTTGAAATTACTCACCACAACTGGTCAACACTTTGAGACTTTATGCAGAGCGCATGCAACAAGTAGTTTGATTGAAGGTCAATGTCACATTTAGTGATCAATTGTCATATGGCTGTATTCCCCGCTGGTTCATATCCCTTGAACCCATTAAGGGGATTTTGTCATAACGCACCACAAACGTTCACCATATTGAAACCGTTTCCGGAGTGCAAGTTACAACCAGCTCAGTTGAAGGTCAAGGTCATACTTAGGGGCAGACGTCATATAACGTTATTTCTTTTCCGCTCCATATCTCTTGAATTTCTTGAAGGTTTTTGAAATTACTCTCCTCAAATGTTCACTGTATTGAAATGATGTGCAGAGGCATTGTTTCTGCAATACTTATTTTATCCAAACATCCTGTATTAGTATTACTGATAAACTACCCCAGGGGAGATGCATGATTTGGTTTCAAAAACAACTATTTAGCATTAGTAGAGACGTAGCTTTACAATACGTAAGGACTTGTAAAGCATCGGGGGTTTTACAAACTGGTTTTATAATAGATCGTCAGACCGTCGGGTTAAACGTTTTGCCTTCTTACAGACGCATTTCGACGCATCTGCCACAGACGACTTTTAAAGACATTGTGGAAAAGGTTGAAAAGACATTTGTGCCTAGACGTTTTCAAAGTCGTGTGCTTCAGACTTAAAGTATGTGGAAAAGGAGTGAAATCCAACCATTATCACATTACAATGTCCATTGTTGCTCTTTCATAAATGATTGATTACAAACCTACATTTGATTGTATTTAATAAGAACATGTTTCGGCAAAACTGCATTGCTTTCTATTTACATAACATTATATCATTTTGACACTATTTGAAGGGACGGATAGCAAGAAACAAAGCTATGCACTTAAGAAAGCACCAAATGACAGCACATGATTTGAATCACTACTGCGACATCTTTATTGACATCGTAAAGGAAATCGGTAAAGACAAGGCAGAATGTGTGTGGAAGATTGAACAGGTAACCTGATTATAACAAATATTTCCAATGGCATAATTAAACTGACAATAAGAGCTCGTTAAAAGGGATATCAATAACGATAATATTGCATACAAATAGAACTATTGACTATTTGCGCTCATTACCAAACTCTAGAAGCTTATAGGGTGCGTGTTTAGCTAGATTGTAAACTGACAATACATTGATAAGACTGTTCGGAGGAGGATGGTGATCTTGTCTTTGGTGTTAGCGAAGTTCCACAAACTATTTTCCCATGACATATTAATTGTCACACAATGTAAAGGTTTCATTACACTTTATTTAAAACAGTACTACATGTATGTAGCAAAGTATCTAATTATGTTTAAAACCAGGTATTTTAAGAATTGGTAGAGGAAGAGTATTTTGATTTTTGATAAAACAGCTAAGTCCAATATACGTAAGATGCTGATTTCATCCGAACACACATTTCAATGCTATTGATGTAAACATGTAACACGCCTTACATTACACAAAATATATAAAATTATGAGTTGATCAGCACAGTTTTCGATACTCAAAGTTCTGTTTTTTTCCTTAGTTCACTTGCGACATAAGATTACATTGACACCACGTGTACCTGTGTCGGGAAACTTTCTCCTATGAAATGTCCAAGCTCTGTCTGCACAGTTTTTCCAAAGCTTGTTTTGGGTTTACCAGATATTCTTTACAGAGTACAGTTAGGGAATTTTGGGATAGTCGACTCTGATTCATTCTGAAGAAATGACACGGCATATTTATTGAATTACTGTGGTTAAAATACGACAGTCATGAACATATCTTTATTTGACATCTTGTCTGACCAAAATATTCCTAAGATTTTGAGCGAACAGCCGTTTTTCATATCTAACCGTATGATCCACCATTGTATTTAGACATATCTCTAAAATGAAAGATACTTGCTAATAAAATGGTTAAGACCAATACGTGTATCTGTATAATCTATAAGAATTATGTTATGTGAATTCTTATGTTGGCATACAGTTTCAAAATGTTGTTAAACGTCGTCTATAGATAGATTGCATTACATTTCAAATGAAAAGTTATGAAGGTACATGTAGGCTGACGAATTGGACGTAATTGCTGCACATGATTTTGTAAACATTGTGGCAATTTTCAAAGTAAACTGCTACAGATTTATTGTATGTGGTTAAGATTGTTAAGTTATGTATATTTTTTTACTTAATAATTTATCACTGGGGAATATTATTACGATGCTGGTCTTAGTGTAAATATCTGAAAATATATATATAATTTTGATAAAATCAAATCACGAAAATTATGTAAGCACATGTAAACCATATAATTTAATGTCTGACGTAATTGCTGCACATGATTTTGTAAACATTGTGGCAATTTTCAAAGTAAACTGCTACAGATTTATTGTATGTGGTTAAGATTGTTAAGTTATGTATATTTTAACGTATTGTTTCAAGGTCAGAGATACACCGTTATCAATAACTGCAGAGGAAATTGTAAAGCTTAAAGAACTGGCAGCAATACATCAAGAGTTTCCAGAAATGAAAAAGAAAATATGGGATGAGGCAGACCAAGTGGTGAAATATCTCAAGAACGAAGCAGAAAAGGGTATTTGGTTATTGCAAATGCACTTTCATTTCGCCTTATACCGCTCATTAATTGAATAATGTTTTCTGTGAATTAATAATTATGTCAGGATACTCTAATCTTGTTTAAAGTAAAGTTCAGTGATGTGAGTGTTAATTAACTACTTTCATGTGTATAGTGACACCACAACGTTTGCAGACTAGGAATAAAAATTTACCTTACATCGCTCCTGAAACTTACGTCTTGCATTGACTTGGAAATAAGTTGATACAACTACTTTTAACCGCGCCCAGATCCTGCTTCAACGAAGAGGCTGTGATGATACAAGCAAAGGTTGAAATTGCTCTATACGGGATTCGAACCTTCTTCCATTATATCAAGAGACCAGCGCTTTGTCACTATGTCACTTTCTCCCAGAAAAGTGGAATAAAGAGTTTATGTTTCTCATTAATAAATTTGTGTATACACCATTTCAATTTATTCGTTATTCCATACACTTCTTATCTAAATTAATGATTTCAATCAGTATCTACTTATAAATCTGAATTGCCGATCATATATTTTTTAAAAGACACTGTTACTCTATTAGTGATCTCATTTATTTAACAGTTAACGGTACAAGTTTGATACCCAAGTTCATTGAAGGATGTAAAGAGTCCCTTTACAGACTTACCGTAGACCATATTCGACAGCAGTATTCTGACATTATCAGAAACGATGACTGGACGGTTGAGAAATTTGTCGGCTGTCTTCTTCTCTGCCACGACAAGGAGAACTTGTCAGAAAGGCACCGTTCCTGTCTTTTCCAGGAAACGCATACTGCAGAGGATATAAGGAAATGGGACCTTTTTCTTCTCTGTTTCATATTAAAAAATAATTTTTCCATACCGTTGGCCAAGAACGTGTGCTTATATCTGAAAGACGTAATAGAGGTTCGAGACAAGCTTCGTCTCAACCAGATTGCACAGCCGAAAATTTCAATGTTATGTGATAACCTGGATGATCCGTTAAAATCTGATATACGACGGATATTCAAAAAGACACACACCTTACCTGACATGATTCTTACACATATCGACCTCCATTCTTGGTGCAAAGATGAAGAAGCATTCAGTGAAAAGTCTACATGTAAGTTTACATTTTACTTATTCTAAACTAATCATGCATGGTAATTTCAAACACAACCAACGTATTCTCCGGACATATAATAGAGAAGAATAAAGTGTTTTATTATACCTCACTTTTGTCTACAATGGTAAAATCACATCACCCGAAAAAGAGATATTTGGACTATCAGAAACATTTTCAACCTTTTTGACACGTGACCAAGCGAAAATTGACTGTCAGGTCATGTGACCGCAGTGATATTTTGAATGTCATATAAGGGCAAATAACTACTTCAATATTTTAGCTAAATCATGACGTGATTGCCTCCCTTATACACATACATCAGTGACGTCACTATTCAATGTGTACATAAAAACATCAGACGACAGGAACTTTTAAATGAATTAAAAACATTTTAAAACTTTTTTATGTACTTAATTTTGTTCGGTATAATAAAATGAATATCATATGGCAGCATGTGTGACATTGATATTGTCAACCCTCGAAACAGAATGTCACCCTCGGCATACGCCTCGGATGACATTCTGCTCTCGAGTTGACAATATCAATGTCACACATGCTGCCATATGATATTTATATAGTATCATATTCTGGTAATGTATTATTTCTTGATCTTAACAAAAGTAGGAATACTCAAGATATGAAATTTTGTATACTGTGCAATTTGCATAGCTTAATACATACCTAATGGTGCAAAATGAATGAAGACTATCATGCTAATGGAGTTTTTAAGGCAAAGTAATCAGATGGAATTTGAAGATGGATGCTTACTTTACTTAATATGGCGTTGAGGTTGAGAATTTGTACCGCTATACATGATAATGATTATGTTAATTGAGGTCATCGTGGACATTGGAACTAATGGCTAATCACAATCGGAACAAATTAAAACAGTATGTGCATTTGTTCATCATGAGTATTATGATTGCAATTTCAAATTGAATTTGAATTGATGACTTTAAATTTGAAGGGGGTGAGTATTTTGTATATTGTCTTAACAATTGAACTCACGAATGAAAGTGTATCCACTCAAAACGACGCCTCTAAGTGGAACATATTTCTATATAACCCATGCATTTCATGTAAATCTTTGTAATATTAAATATTCTACTAAGCTATTCAGCTGTTCCTTCATTTTATGTTGTACACATACACAACACGGTATTTATGTTTATAATTTCAAAATTCATTCGCATCGTGGTGCAAACTCGCTAAGACGTTATAAATATCAATAGAAATTGTGTATCGTGAAAAACACTACAGAGCAAAAGATACCACAGACCGATCTATAAATACCTTCAGATCAACAACTTTTACAACCTGCTCATTGAATATTTACACTTATTGAAAATTTGATAGATATTTGTATTTGTTCTTCTATGTTATGGAAAATAACATGTTCAGTTGTTTTGAGGCATTCAATTAACGTACATAACAAGGTGTTCTTATGAAGTTTATGTTATAACAAAAATGTGATCAGTAAATCCTTGTCCTAAGGTATTCCGTGATATGCAGTTAGCCCCTTGCTGCCAGCACTTCGAATGTTTTGATTACAATTAATCCGATAGCGATAACATGGAATAAAAAGTTATGTATAAGTCTTTTGACATAAAGAAGTTGTTGTATGATAGCAATTCTAGACTATTCAAATAATTGTCAGTTTTTGAGAATATCTAAGCTCGGAATAGCTATTTTGATCGTAGGCCTGAGTGGTTAATTACAACGCATCAGAACGCCTTCGTGCTTAATTCCTGCGCATCAGAACTCCAAACCATTGTTCATTCGCCAACAAACCACGGTTTTTAAAAGGTCATTTCGATTCTAACATGACCCGACACCTTAACAAAGGGAAATAAATGCACTATTTAGCAAACCAGTTTATCCACCAGTTTTACTTCCCTTAGAATGCGAGGTGTGTGTTGTTTCATCAATTGTGACTACCCACTGAATTATACGCATAACTGCAGAAAAAAACGACATAGAGGGGTAGACTCAGCAACAAGACAATGTAATTTTATTTAATTGATTATTTAGTTTTCATTGTATTACACAAGTTAACAATATGTATTGACATTGACAAAAACATATCAACAACAACAAGTCTGTGCTGACCTGTTCTAAACATAGAAATTGAATACACGTTAATTCCGTCAATAATTACACAGCGACTAAAAGATGGGTAGCTCTGTTACTTCAAAGGTAAATCTTGTGGCCACCTGCTTAGTAGGGCTCATTGATTATAATACGCGTTTTCTCACAAGTCCGTCAGAGTCATGTTTAATAATTCTCCATTGCCCATCTAACCGCCTGGCTGTACAAATAGCCCAAATAGGTGGCATGTACGGCAGATTTATCGAGTAAACCATTGCAGACGACGTAGTATACTATACATGTATGTTTCTGTACATCACATGACGCTGAATGACAGGCTTATACGCGTGGGGATAAATGGAATAGCCAATGTGAAAAGTAGTGCATTTCCATTGGTTATTGACGAATAATCAACGGTTATTTTCTTCGCTCTCTATAGGCAAGGAAAACAACGTCATGTTAGAATTGTTGATATAAATTCTTCTTTATGTACACTGTCTCATTTTCATAAACACTTAACCATACAGAGCAAGGTGAGCGTTACATGGCCACCATGATCTTCTTGTGGTGTCTATATATGTGTTGAGGTAACACAGAAGGAAGCAAAACATACATATTCAAAAAGGGACGTTCAATTGGCAAATCGCATGCCAGATGTATGTGTCTTTGTGAGATTTGAATTTACCTAAAAGACATGATAAGTCTAAAAACAATCAACCGGGTCAGACCTGCCTCGAATTTTCCAATCCAGTAATGGTATATATCGAGCCAATAGACTTGTGCACACCAAAACGCTATGTAGTAAAAGAGTTGCTGGATTACATGGACAACTTTTACCAGAGCTGTCGAAGCCCTTAGGGGGCATAACCTTGCTATAGAAGAGTTTTGTAACAGTTTATTCAACATTTCTCAAATATTTCATCTTCAAAAGAAGCATAATTTTACTGACAGATTTATGTAAAACGCACATTTAACTTCACCTTGTATGTAATGCTATATCTTAGGCCTTCGGCCCATGCACATGTTACATCATAAGTACATAGCATGTTACGTGTGAACAGTATTTACATGATAATGATACATACACATAATACCACAACTCGGATATCCATTACATTATATACTACTAAAAGGTTAAGGATATGGTTAATGTTAGACAGATTCCTCATCTGTGTATGATATCAAAGTACAGATATATCTCGTCGCGTTTCAAAGAAACACCTTGCAAACCAGCCTATAACAACCTGAAGTAACGTATTCTTTAAGGAAAACAAACTATGTATAGCAACACAGAATGACAACAAATGTTATTCAAAAGAATTTAGATATGTTTTTCTTAATGTAAACGCATTATGGATAGACATATCTAGATTTCGTTTCAAAACAACATTTTGCGATGACATCAGATAGTAAAGTTTGTGAATACTAGGTTTCTCGAAAACATTTTGTGGAAAATATATACATCGCAAATCATAATAATAACCAGTAATAAGCATTAACTTGGTTTAATGCCATACTATTTAGTAAAAATCATAACTCATACACATATAGGACACCATTTATTGATTTTCAGATAAAGTAGACGTTCCATCGGTATTTGTTGTTTCACTTACCTTTAATGGGGTCTTTATATGGTCCTATGAACAAATTCCTATAAAATGATTTACAAGTCAGCATTAATTCGCTAACCGCCTTTGGTGTTTTCTTACATGTATGCTATTCATTTTGAATTGCCTTTTTACAAACATAGTTAAAGTACGTTTAACAGTAGTCTATGCAACTCATCTATAAAACATATTTAATAATTTAATCAACCCAATTATAACGATCGAATTCATAGACATGACTTTTACCAAATTAAAGCATAGCAAACACAATACAAAAAAAGAACCAATGCATCCATGTTTGTACACATCATAATATATATTTTACAAGCAGGCGAAAGTGAATACCATTCACTTAAGGTTTAATGTTTTGCTAATTTGGTACCAGTGAATCATAAGAAATGAAGAAATAAAAATTCAGTTCACAAGTATGCATAATAGGGACATGTATGGCTATAATTGTAGACAATAGAAACCAAGCAGAGAAAGATAAACTGATGTTCAAAGTGATGCAAGATGTCAGTGCAAGACTATCTCAAGTTGAAAAGAATAATGGTAGTGGTAAGTAGCCTTTTTAAATAAATATATGATAAATGCTTATATATGTAAAATACCTCAAGTAAAGCCGTTTAAATTAATCGTCTTGACTTTACTAATATTGGCAATATGACTGGTAGATATGTCGTGAAGCCACTTGATGTTTCATTATTCAGGTATCAAAATATAAACGAAAAGCTTACCTTAAAAAAAACACGTTTTATTTTGTTTTGTAATTAATCATGATATCGAACCATTAATATATTTGTATAATGTTTATATGATATCTATTACAAAACTTATAACTGTGCAGGTATATATTTGCCCGTATTCTGGTCAATATTTGTCTGATCGCCGTGAAAATTTCATGATATATGTATTATATTCATTTCAAGTCAAACGCTCAAAATGAAACGCAAACAAATGATAAAGGTGAAGGTGTTGAAAAAGCCAAAACGGCAGTTTGACAAAACATATTATCTCGTGTATTGGAGAAGAGTCTTATAGCACGTGTGTCCCATCTGACTGTTAATAACTGCTTGGCAACGCCTCCACACTGACGTGAAGTAACGCTTAACATAATTGTTGGGGTATGCAGCATTGCCAGATGATTTGTATTTCTGCATCAGGTTTCGTATCGTGTTACGGTGAGCCCTCGTTCGCTGCGCAACCTGCATATGCTATATGGAAAATAATAAATTAGCTTTCAACGATTATTTCAATCATAACTGATCGCAGCCTTCATTTATTTAACTCTTTGTTGTTTGGATTATTTAAAATAAGTGAATTTTGGACCAACCTCATATTGGTTTAAAACGGCGTTGACAAGTTCAACGGCTATTCCGCGTTGCTAAATGGAAAATTGCTCCATTGCGTGTGTTTCTGTGGGCATTGTTAAACATTCCGACTTGACCACGTGCACTACTTGTTCGCGCCAACCCGCAATTTCCTCATGCATTATAAATCTGGCCAAATGATCTCGATTTCAACTGCTTCAATAGAAAATATTCAAAGTTTCTTTTTAAGTGGCATTTCTATCCAGAGGGAAGAAATTCATGTAAAAAAGTTAAAATCGATTTTTCTAAAAATAAGAAGCTGAATGGGTTTGGGATTAACCATAAACGTGTTACACAAGAGCACACACTCACGAATTATACTTTTCTCCAAGATTTCAGGATTTTAAAAACGGAAATGTTTATAACAGTTTTCTTGTGTACATTTATCCCCCCCCCCCCCCCCCCCCCAATGTTTGTATTAGACACCAACCTTTAAAGAGGTATGATTTAGTTGTGATTCGGTCCAGTTATTTCTACCAATTCCTTAAATCGGTACCTACCGAGCTGGGAAAAGCTATTTCATTTAAATAATTAAAATATGAAAGCTTTCTCATACTAGAGTCTAATTAGAATCAAGCATCACCTTATAAAGGTTTATAACGGAAAACAATAGTTATTTTACTCATTTTTTTTAAAAATTGCTATTACCTTGATGTTTTGTATGTAAGGCATTGAGATTTGCTGACTGATATACTACAATATATGCACACTATTAATATTGCGGAGATTTTTCGTTATTTTGCATTGTAAAATCTACTGGGTTAGTAACCCAGTAAATCTAAAAATATCGCTGTATATTTATCAAGTTATCACTACAACCGAATTGACAATCTCCTTCCCAGAGTTGTTGTTCCTTACACTCATGCATACATGAATGTAATGAGTCGATAGTGTTAGAGAATGCCGAATTGAATCCACAAATTCAAATGAGCAAGAGGAAATTCCACGGTATTTTTAAACGGGAAAACACGGAGCGGACGTTTTTTTAACTACTTATTTCCTATGAAATAATGAAAAACAAGACTTGTACGACCTTCTACAACATTCCGTTACATATATATAGACGTATTTTGGATTAATTAGAATAAGTATAAAATATAACGATTTTGGACCATTATGGTGTTCAATCCCTTTAATAAAAAGGTTTTACTCAATCAAAATGTGCAAAGTTATGATATGGGTTTAATATATATATATATATCACATGTATGTATATATTCATTGTAAAAGAAGTTTTTATCAGGTGAATTTAAGGTCCGACGTATTTTTTAAAATTATTTTTATTTCTTTTTGAGCTTCACAAGTCAAGCCAGTTGTAATCCTTTTTTTTTCTTTTCATTGTAGCTGCTAAGAATCATTTTTAATTTTTGTCATTAAATCTCTCTCTTTTTTGTCAAAGAATTGTTGAAAATCAAGTGCACTGTTTTATTTGTATTTAGAGGGGAATATGAGCATCTATTTTGATTGGTGTGGGTTGCGTTTTTAAGAGGCAGCTAGATGTGTCTCGCCGCGACGAGGGTGTTTCCTTTCTGGTGGCGGCGGCGTCAAACATTTGCATTAAACTCAACTTTAAAGATTCGTGTTCAACTGGTTTTCAATAAGAAACAGTGCTAGGACTTTCGAACTTGAATGTTTCCTTATTTTTGGGAGTAATAACATGTATTATGGTGGGTTTATATGTGTTTTAAGAATTGGACTTATCTTGTTAGAATGGTTTCAAATTGCGTATTTAACGTTAAAGTCATTTTATTTTTCTCAATAAGTACTAGTCATAGGGTTTTCAGACTTGGATCATATTAATATAAACCTGTCTTCACATTTCTTCACATACATTGCTGCAGATGCTGAATGTGACCATTTAAAGCAGGTGGTGGTGGTGGTGGTGGTGGTGTGTGTGTGTGTGTGTGTGTGTGTGTGTGTGTGTGTGTGTGTGTGTGTGTGTGTGTGTGTGTGTGTGTGTGTGTGTGTGTGAGTGTGTGTGTCAAGGGGGGGGGGGGGGGGGGGGGGGGGAGGGGGGTGTAGGGTTTATTTTTTATGAGGGGTGTAATAAAACATTAATTTTGGTGTTTTTGATTTTAAGAATGAGCTTAGAATCTTCATTTTTTATTATACTTTTATTTAAATTGTGCGCACAAATTAAATAGACGAAGTATTCCAGCATATAAACGGGCTATATGGACAAACATTTCAGTCACATTTAACAATTGCGTTTAGCTCAATGTTAATTTTTATTTAACTTTTTCTTAATAAATAACAGAGCAAGGGCTTGAAAAATTGAACAATAGTTGCATATTATAACCTTCTTCACATTGTATGCTGCAGATGCTGAGTGTGACCTTGTTTTTGGGGTTAAAATTAAGAATTTTGAAAGAATTTACAAATTGTCTTCATTTTTGTTCAATTTATTTTAAATTGTGCAAAACTTACACGTTATATGTTCTTGGTATATGTGTAGCCTGTTTTTGGGTGAAAACCCTTTTTAGATTGACCTAAATTTATACTTTCACATTACGTATTTGCCCTTTTCACTTGTATTGGAATCTGTGAAACATATAATTACGCGTAATTATTGTGTTACAATAATAGTATCATTGTTGCACTTTGTTCCTGGATATCAACAAACTTAACATGTTAAAATAAGTAGCGTTCAATAGGACATTTTTTTAAAACCAAAATGTTGTTGATCCTTAATGTTCAATTTACATTGTAAGTTGTTTGTTGACATTGTATACTTTGACTTGGCTGTCTGGATGCAGAGGCTTAACTGGATCTGCACTGTTCACAAAATATAACTGGTACCTTTTCCTAAAAACATGCTCATTTATGTTATTTAACATCATATGTTGAGCTACTTCTTTTTTACTTCAATGCATTATATACATTTATAAAAAGAGGTAATTAACAAATATTTATATTTGCTTTGAAGTAAACGCACATTTTGGATATAATTGAAATGCAGACCAACGTTTTAGGAATGTATATCAGTTTAGGTCGTAGTGCAGAACTCCTGGACAAGGCGTATTTCATAACCTGGTACTGTTTTATCATCATGGCATCATGAATACATGATTGAGTCCCGCAGTCAATCTGAAAATATGTTGTAAACGGCGTTTAAACCACAATAAAAGAAGACCATTTTGGGCACAGCAGAAAAAGATATCCTATTTGTGTCGTTATCATTGTTAATATTTATATTTTGTTTAACTATTTTTCTCGCTCTTTTTCAGCAAGAACAGCGTCAGATGAGGGTGGCACAGGGAGAGCCAATGACAGTTTTGGTAATATATTTTCTCTGGATATTCAATATAAAAAGAAGCCAGTGTTAAATGAAATTTGTTTTATTGTTTATTTGTTTCTGTTTTTCTGTACTTATATTATATATTTTTTTTTTCAGAAACAGAAGCAGAGTTAAAGCTTATGAATGCCTCTCAAGCTGATATGGAAAAATTGCAAAAGATTCTGATGTCATCTGACCAAAATAATCATGTGTTGAACAATACTGGTGCCAATGAGCATTTCGGGAATTTGACAAAAGGCTGTGTTATCGACGGCATTGCTGAAGGAAGCATTATTCTTAAAGTGGGTTGTCCATCAATTGTATCTTTATTTGGTTTTTGGGAGGGGTGTACCGATGGCACAGTTGTTAAGGCAATGTCCAAAATAAGAGACGCCTACAGGAAGCATCTCGGATGTGACACATTGGAATTTGACATCGTGCTGAAAAAGAAAGAGGTTACCCGATGCACGAATATGATTAGTACGTTTACTTACAGTATCTCAACATGGCACTTAGTTTCTAGATTATAAATTACTTTTTGTTATACCAGGACAACTTCCTCCAGTAACTAATACATATTGGGCGAGTTCGATCACCAACTCTAGTTGCTATAGTTTGACCAGAATTTAGTCGAACTCACTCTGATTAGAAGATATAACGTCATTTTAGCGTCTACGGGCAGACTTATGAGTTTGCTGTAGTTGCTGTAGTTTCTCTGAAAACAAGATGGCTATGTCAGGTAAAAAGTGAAAATTTTGAAGTTGGTAACTCTACTTTGATGCGATTATAAACAACTCAGCCATGAAATTTGTCGCTTGAGGCGCGTTCTGTCTACCATTAAACATAATGCTTACAATTTCTTTCTGCTGTCTCACAAATCCAATGGAACTATCATTATTGAATACCACCTCAAATAACTGAAGAAATCCATATAAGTCGCCACCATGATAGTTAATTAGTGTTCGACTAATGCACATTCGATCGGGTACACGCGCAGTGCGGCTTCCAGGACTACACTATTGTTAATTATCGTACTCTCCCATTATAAAGTCATTTTAGATCTTTCAAATTAGCGGGAATCACCAGAATTAGTAAATAAATTAAAGAATGTATTGCATGATATATACGATGATTGGGGCCGTTTGTGTTTGTGTTTGGCGGTCTCGATGGGAAGCACCAAAATGGCGTGCACTTTCTTCATTTTTTACTAAAACAATTGATCGTATCTGTTCTGCTAAATATGTTATTTACATTGTAGTTGGAGATTTGAATGACCGTTTAGAACAATTGGAAAAACAGGCCGCTGATGTAGATGAACCTATAAGCGAATCAGGTCAGTAATACCACTTCAACTGGCTGTTTAATGACTCTTTAAGTAAATGGATAAATAAATGCCTGCACGAAAGGCTATTACTAGATCAGCAAATGCAGAAGTCTTACACTCTACTATAATCGACTTTTAGATATTTGTAAATTAAAAGCGATTACGATCAGATTCCTTATTGCAATTTGCGTGATTTGAACAGTAGTTTGACTTGAATGATATACTGATATAAATGTATTGAATGAAACTTTGGTTAGGTAGTCAATACGTTGAAGGCTAATTCCTTAATACAGAATGTTGATGCAAACTCATCTTTCAAATGTATGCAATATGTAAATTTGATTGAAAATGTGCATACGACTTCATTCAATTGTCATTTTCGCTTTGACAAAGATACAGAACAAAAGTTCTTAAAAGTAATGGTAATGACTAAACATCTCAATAAACAGTGTTATAAGAAAATTTAGATATAAATACACGTATTTACAGAACGATACAGACTCGGAAAAAAATAAGCTATGAAGGTGGTGTTTCTGGTTTGTTTTTCAATATTTTCATAGGATTGAAACTGACTTAAAAAAAAAAAATAGATTTGTGTTACAAAGTGCCCAATGTCACAATAAGTTAAATTATTTGCAATAAATATCTATTAGTGGTAGAGTTCAGTGGAACCCAGTAAGAATGAAGCAAAACGATCATTATTTAGATGTTTATGGTACTGGAAAGTGAAATTAGTACTCTAATTTTATCCCAGAATAATGATTCTAATATTTCGAGACAACTTTTGAACAGTTTTAAAACTTTGACGATAATATTTGTTTTCTGAAATTCAGCACACATATGCACGCAGTGCATGTACTATCAAATACAACTGAAATAACAAACAAAAAGAGTACATTTTCACTGAAATATCTTTTCAGAAATTGTAGAAAGTTGGTTTTCAAGGTCATCAAAAATGAATAAATATCTAGCCATATATATTTAAATTTGAATTATATATGTATATTTAAGTACAAATCTTTATGTACATATACTAACAGCTATAAGAACGTCTGTATGGCGTAGTATTTTACTCTTTGAATACGTTGGAGAGTTATAACTTCTTGTCTAAGCAAATTTCCAGAAGATCTTATTACCACTTGAATTTGAGGCATGGATAGTTAATAAACATAAGCTCATCTTATTTGTATTTGATGCAATGATTATTCAGCTTTTTTGTATGGCACACATGTTTAACATTGATTGATTGATTGGGGTTTAACGCCGTTTTTAACAATTTCTCAGTCATATCACGGAGGCCAGTTCACCTACTCATGTATTTCCTGGTTTTCTCACACCAATACTCCACACAACAATCTTCCCAAGCAACGAGCTGCTTTTTCACATAGCCCTGTGGTGGAAAACGAATGCCGCATGTCGCATTGACTTTTGTCAAACGTCGGGAAGAAAGTTGGCCGAGCCAGGATTCGAACTCCACATAGACTTAGCCCATTGGTGGAGCGAATGACGCATGTCGCATTGACTTTTGACTAACGTCGAAAAGAAAGTTGGCAGAACCGGGATTTGAACTCACAACCTCTGGATTGACAGCCCGCGTTGCTACCGACTGAGATATCGGGGCTCTTCACATGTTTAACATAGTGCGGTTATTTAAGAAAACTGTCTTAGTTCAAAGAATATTGCTTTATCTATGAAGTGGTATTTAAACATCAGTAAATGTTTTAAAGAACGAATTATTTACAATTGCACACGACCGAATATTAAATCTGATTCAACAAATATCATTAAGGTATTCTAGTTCAGGACTCAGTAAAGATGCCAATCATACCACATATACCAGAAGGCGAGCAACGTGTCGGAGGAGAAGACCATACGGAAGTTTCTTCGGATGAAAGTAATTATTTATGATACATCTTTTTACGAAGAAAATGCAAGGAGATGTGAGTGAGAAAAGTTAACGTGGTTGGTAGTTTGAAGGATGAGTGAGTGAATGAGTGCATGAGTGAGTGACGAAATGAATGACAAGTTAAAGCATTTTTTTTCAGAGAGTCAAAAGAATCAAAACGTTCTCAGAAAGAAAAGGATTTTCAGTTTCATCTACATTCCTAATTTTATTGTTCTGGTAACCTTCTTTACCACTTTAAAGGCTAAATGTTTTCATTGTTCTAGCTAACACTGATATTGCATCATAAAGTAGTATGGATATCCGAAGAAATATCATCAGAGATATTATAGTTTTACTGAGAAACCCTCTTTTGTGGTCGACGATTCAGTGTTTAGAGAGTCATTGATTGTTAGAAAGATATGAAAACAAACCATTGCATGTGGCATGCGGCTCAAACATTATAATTACATTGTTTTCTACAAACCCAATAACATGCTGCCAATGTGTGTATATCGTTTGATTGAACGATGCATTTTTCACAAACCTGTACATTTCCTTTCGCGCCAATCCAAAATGAAGGCACACAAGACAGTGTTAATGTTATGTCCATATAACTCAACGCAAATTTTGCGGGATTTTATTAAACAAAGCCAAAACAATAAAATCGACAATCAAGTTAGATTATTGATTTAAGAATGTAAACAAAATCGTTCTCACAAGGTCGGGAATTTCTTTCTAGATAAAAAACAACATCATCACGTTTTATCATTGAAAAGATATTTTGACGAACTATCATTTCGGGACGATACTATGATTTACTATACATGATAATTGAGGGTTTATATAACCGATATATACCCAATATGAGACAGTATAGTCCGTTTAAAATGAACTATTACCTGACTTATGCACACCAAGGTCAGTTTATTGTGTATCTATATGTAAATTGATCATGGTGTATATTATCATTTGCCAGTTCAATTTACGCGGACAAAACATGCCCGTTTCAAAACAAGACTCTTAAAAGTAGATTTACACACATGCATATCCCATAAAACCTCCTATGGCATATATAAATTTAATTTGGAATTATTATCATTGTCAAATGCGGGAAGTTTTCTATCGTATCTCATTTAGGAATCTATGTTTAAACATTTTGAACTTAAATAAACGCAATGAGATTCCTTAAGAAATTTCCAAATTGAAAACGTCTGAAAACTTAAGCCAAATTATATAAGAATACTAATTATTATTACTCAAGCTACGAATGTAGTTTAAAATATAGTTGTACTTAGTGGGTATAAATCTAGTGTACACACAATTATAAAGTTCATACCTTGAACTTTAGATATAACATCTAATAAACAGTTTGTCCTTCGGCTGAATTGGTTTGAAATGAAATCAGAAACTTCAATATGAGTTTTCTATTCGCGAAAATGTCATAAAGATTAACTTATGTAACACTAATACATGCATTTGTTCTACTAGATGATGTCAAATCAAAGTCATGGATTGATGAAGAAATTGACACAGAAATCTCAGGTAATTCGCAACTTTTGTGGGCAGATTCATAATAAGTATTCAACAACTGAATATAACTGAGGAATTTAATTGGTTCCATGAACATTTTAGAATATAATTGTTAGTGTTATATTTTACATAGATAATTATACATTTCATCCAAACTACTTTAAGCTTTATAGCTTAAATATAGAACACCTGACACTATTTACTTAATCGATGTACGTATTTGAAATCCTAGCCGTATCTATGTTCCCAATGATACTTTAGACAATTAAAATTTTGAAAAGATAAAAATCGTGAGACGATATTTTGTATGTATAAAAAACTGAATTAAACTTTGCGATTGGTTTTAAGTTTAATTTCAATACGATTCCATTTGTTTGAAAACTAGATATACTAAACGAATAGTAATTAAAACGGTTATATTTTCAAATAGGATATATACTCGTGATTAAACAGTAGTATCCGCTTAATTTGAACTGTTTAACGAGCTATACAAATTAAGGTCAGTTTATTGTATAATTCTATGTAATCTGACCGTGTTGTGTGTTCATCATGTGTCAGTTAAAATTACATAGACAATACAGTTATTTTAAAGATATTTGTGATAAAGTGGGTATCCTGCTAACGTCAACACCACTATAAAGTTCACAACTTTGAATTTACAAATGCGTCTAGTAAGCAGTTTGTCCTTCATCTAATTGAGCTTGGAATCTCATGAATATTAGTCAATATTTGTCAATTACGTATTTTGTCTTAAGCATCTATCTATAAAGCTTTTTTACTTTTTAGAACATTTTCTTACTGTAATAAACGCAATAAGAGGTTTTAAGAAATTTCCAAATTGGAAACGTCTTAGAACTTAAGCCAAATCATAGTGTATTACGGTGTGCATAATGTTATTAAAGTTACACAAGTTACTTCACCTAAAGGTTTAGATATCTGTGCTTAATTGGTATTCTTCTAGCGTAAACACAACTATAAAGATCATAACTTGAAAGGGACACTTGCGTCTAGTTAGCAGTTTGTCCTTGCTCTGAACGGATTTGACCAAAATCTGAAATTTCGAAATGTGTGTTATATTTGATCCATGAAGATCATAGTGGGCTATTGTGATTGCCTTTTGGCTGTCGTCAACACTTTTTTAAATAATGCTCCTCTTAAACTGTTATTTGGGTTTTGACATAACTTTGTAGGTATCATTCTAGCGTGATCCTTTTTCAAAGATTGTCAACGGAATTAATTCCATGCAGAACTCTGGTTGCCATGGCAAGTAAAAGGAAGCAATTTGAAAATCTTCTTTTCTGAAATAGAAAGGCCTATATATTGGCTGCGTAGCATTGTCAAGTGGTTCTCTACATAGATTGTTCAAATTATGTCCTGGGGTAAAAATTGACCAATCCCGGTTGTCATCTGTTTTACATGTAGAAACATATGGAAAAACGTTGTAAATCTTCTTGTCTGAAACGAAAGGCCTAGAGCTTAGATATTTGGTGTTGAGCTTTATTAAGTGGTCTCCTACATAGATAATTCAAATTAAGCCCCTGTGGTCAATATTTGACCCGCCCTTTTTATATAGAGATATATATGGACACACTTTGAAAATATTCTTGTCTGAAACAGAAACGCCGCCTTGAGCTTATATATTTTGTGTGTAGCATTGTCTTGTGGTCCTCTTCATAGATTGTTCAAATTATATCCTGGGGTAAAAATTGACCCATCCCGGTTGTCATCTGTTTTACAGAAACATGTAGAAACATATGGAAAAACATTGTAGATATCCATCATAGATAATTATAATTATGCCTCTGTGGTCAATATTTGACCCGCCCTTTTTATATAGAGATATAAAAAAATAAAAAAAAGACCCGCCCTTTTTATATAGAGATATAAAAATATAAAAAAAGACCCGCCCTTTTATATAGAGATATAAAAATATAAAAGTTGACCCATCCCGGTTGTCATCTGTTTTACATGTAGAAACATATGGAAAAACGTTGTAAATCTTCTTGTCTGAAACAAAAGACCTAGAGCTTAGATATCCTACATAGATTATTCAAATTATGCCCCTGTGGTCAATATTTGACCCGCCCTTTTTATATAGAGATATATATGGACACACTTTGAAAATATTCTTGTCTGAAACAGAAACGCCGCCTTGAGCTTATATATTTTGTGTGTAGCATTGTCTTGTGGTCCTCTACCAAGATTGTTAACAGTATGACTCTGGGTTGAAAGGTGGCCCCACCATGGAGTCATCGGTTTCACAAAGAGATGCATATGGAAACACTTTAAAGATATTCTTGTCTGAAATATATATAGCTTAGCTATTATGTGTGTAATGTTGGCTAGTGGACCCAAATCGTTCAAATTATGCGCCTAGGGTCAAAATAGGCCCATATACGGGGTCACATATTTTACATAGAAATATATATATAAATAATCTGCTTGTCTAAAACAGAATGCTAAGACATTTGGTATGTAGCATTGTCTCATGGGGTCACCTGTTTTATAAAGAGATATATAGTCGAAACCCCGTTCAAGCTGTGCCAGTTGGTAAAAGAATAAACAAGGGCAGGGTTATTTTTTAATATATTCTTATAGGGAAATATTTTGTAATCTTCTTGAACAAATGGGCCCTCTTTGCGTACTGTAAAAAACCGTCTGTGCAAACCCAGCAGCAGGTCGGAGTCTTAAAATAAAATCTAAATGTGGTTATTACTTAAGTAGGATTCAAGCATATAATATTCATTTCCAGTATTCATTATCATCTTCATTATTGTCATTTTCTACTCACCACCATTTCTCACTCCGATCCTAATTGTCCTCTTTGTGTTACAGTGCCTTAAAACCCGACTTATTCAGTCTCTAACACAACATGATAGGTATAAATATTTCAGGTGAGATAACTAGGGCCACCATGGTCCGCTTGCTAGGTTGTTCTAAAGAGATGATATACATTTAATATTCAACTACTAAATACTAAAATCTAAGCATACATGTAGAACAACTAACACTGTTTACTAAATCGTTGCAATTAGTGTAAACGCTAGCAGGAACCGTGTTTCCGTGATATTTTAGCTCTGCTGCTAGACAACGAAAAGAAAATATTACAAATTATGAAACAATATTGTGTAGGTACAGGTATCATCATTTTTTGGTTATTCGATTTTTTGTAATACCCATACTTATTGAGGGATTATCTTATCGATATATGTCTATGATAAAACAGTAGTATTCGCTTAAATTGAACTGTTGCATAAGATATACACATCAACGTCAGTTAATTGTATATTTCTATGTCAAATTGACCGTGTTGTGTATTAATCATGCGCGAGGTCTATCTACACGCACGATACAGTTTTTTAAAAAGATATTTGTGATAAAATGGATATCCTTCTAGCGTAAACACAACTAAAAAGTACATAACTTCAGAGGAGCTATTGCGTCTAGTTAGCAATTTGATATTCGTCTAGATGGGCTTGAAAGAAAATTTAAAATTGGTTTTCCATTAATACAAACGTCATAAAGATTAACACATGTTTGACTAATCCATACATTTTTTCTGCTAGATGATGTTAAAACTGCTCTACCAGAGCTCTACCAGAGCTGGCGTGCAGAAATCAAAGGTAATACGTAAATTTGATAAAATTCATTAAATAATTGTTCAACTAATTTCAACTGGTTGAATTAATTGTTCAATTAACATCTTTGAGTTCAATTTCGTTTTTGATTTACATTGATGATTTATTAAAATTAAAGGTATATATAACAACTAACACTATTTACTAGCAGGAACCGTGCTCCCAATGATATTTTAACTCTGCTGCTAGACAATGAAAAGAAAATGTTACAAGTTTTGAAAAGATGTAAATCATGAAATGATATCTTGTAGGTATAGGGTACTGAATAAAACATTGTGAAGGGTTTTAAATGAATTTCACGACGTTTTTATTTAGCTCACATGAGCATGGAGAGCACAATGTGAGCAATTGTTTCGCCATTTTGTTCGTTGTTCGTCCGCCATCCTACAATGTGTGCTAAACATGTTTATGTTTGTTTATGTAATTATATCTAGGCCCCGTTTAAATATGGGCTATGTCGGTACAAAAACTAGGTCACCAGACCAAGTTTAAGAAAGATATTGGTGACACTCTGGAAGCCAAATATTAAACTTGAGCATGTTGAAACTGTGTCAGAATGTTTGTCGTAATAACTGAGGGTGAACTACGGTCAAAAACTAAGTCTCTATTTACAAGTGGTATATCTGTCGAGTGATTAAACAAATTAAAACCTAAACCTGCGCAAAAAGGCCAAATGGAGATTGGACACCATCAACCAATAGTGTTTATGTTAACCTATAACCTGCTTTACCACTTTAAAGTGCGTTCAGTTTCCCATATAACGACATTTCATAAATACGGATTTCTAAAGTTATATCATCACAGATCTTTGTAGATTTGCTGAGAAACCCCTTTTTCAGTCGGTGAGTTTGTGTTTAGGGATTCACAGCTTGATAGAACGTAACAAAACAAAAACACACTGCCTGCGGGTCCAGTTTTTTATCACATGGCTGACTTCAAAGCCAATAACCTTCCGTCAACTTGTGTATTTTGGTTTGAAAATTGAAGCGATAGAAACGAAAACGGATGGCAATGTTCATTTGTTGTCCACATAACTCAACACAATATAGTTTACGTTTTCTTTTATAAATATAACCATTCTTGTTCAACTATTTGTAATGCAAATCGTTATCACAAGGCCGGGGAATTCTTTCCATATAAAAAAGCATCAAAGTTTTTCCATTGTTAGGTATCATGGACGAACTTTTATTTTGGGGTGATTCAATCTTTTGATACACATGCTTATTGAGGGTTTATCTAACAGATATATACCCTGTATGAGAAACTAGTGTCCGTTTATATTTAAAACTTTTGCCTGACTAATGTATATCGATCAGTTCATTGTAAATTTAAATGTTAATTTATCGTGTTAAGTATACGCCAGATCATATTACATGGACTGTAACTAAAAAGTAGTTTTGCATGCATGTGTACCCCATAAAAACAGCATATGGCATTTGAATATGTCACAGGGAGGAATATAAATTCCGATGTTTATTAAATATAATTTTTGTATTTATGCCAGTGCTGTACGGGAGTATTGGCACACTTTAATCATATTTTCCAAAAATAACCCGTTTCTTTGTTATTTTTTAGACCTTATAATAACATCCTTAATCTTTGTAACACAGTTTATGATTTAAAAGTTTAAAAATAGCATATGTTAAAATGAATAAACATCACAAACATACAGGCCACAAAAACAAAAAACATTTTTTAGAATTTTGGTCGTCCTCAATTTCTTCCATGTTTTCTATAGTCGAGAAAACTTCACCAAATGTAATCATGTGACTTAAATTGCCTATGATATCATAAGCAGCTAATAGACAACATGTTCAAATGTGAGAGAAAAAGTCAACAACAGGTTTTCTACTGAAAAAATGACTTTTTTGTTGGTGAGGGGTCAGGGAATGTAGTATTTTCGTTTTATTATGGGTAACAATCATGATGTGTCGTAATTTCTGCGAATATTGATTTTTTGGAAAAACAATTTGTAGCATTTGAAAGTCGGGATAACGGGGTTTCCTGATGGAATCATACGACATCCGATTGTGCGCGCGCAACATATAAAACACTGGTTTTGTGTTTATCTTGGTATTCGTGATAACACGTTATTCGTAGAACTTACTATAGAACGTAATGGTTTTCCCTCCTTTGCGCTCAGGGTTATGGCGCTAGCAATACTTCTAGATGAATTGACTAATTATACTGGTAATTAAACTAGGAAACATCATGATGTAATTGAAAAAGTTGAAAGCGGTTTCAAACACCATGCACACAACTTCCATTAAGCATATTCTTTGTATGGGGGATAGGATAGGAAACATGTAGCGCAAGAATAGACGATATACTGATATAAAGACTGATAGTGGTCTTAATTGTTTAAAAACAAGTCCGTCCTAGGGAAAAGGTACAACTTAGTATTTCTGAGCAGTGCAGGATCAGATGAGCCTGCGCATCTGCTCTGTTTTATCAGGTTCTCTGCAAGTAAATATAGACTTCTAACAAGCCCATGAACGTAGTATGTTAACATGGTAGATCAAGATCGGATAGTGTGGATACACAGCCTGATCTGGATATACACTTTTCACAAAAGCCAACTTGTACCTTCTCGTATGGATGGGCAAACAGATGTTAAGGGTCTTGAAGAGTACGATAGAGTATGATGGGAGCATTGTGTGTTTAAATCGTGTGTAGCAGGTCGAAGGTTTATTTCGATTGTTTGGAATTTAACGCCGTTTTCAACAGAGTTCAGCTTATCACGGCGACCAGTTCACATATCGATGTGTTTCCTGGCTTTATCGCAACAATACTCAATACAATATTTTCCATGATGCAATTGGCTACCATTCCAAATATCCTAAGTGGAAGACGAATAACCTTAGAAACAATGATTTTTATCAAATTCGCAAGAGCTCTTCGGCATATGCCCTATGAGTTACTGACCATTTAACCCGATAATAATAGTTTAAGGGTTAACTCTACTCTACACCTGCAATGCCAGGTTAAAGGTTAACACTTTCCTCAATTGCAGATGCATTTTGTCGCATCCGTAGCAGGCGACCTTTGGCCGAATCCACCAATCAAATCACAACTTTTACATAGCACACTCTTAAGTACTCAGTGTCATAGGACAATTTGAATACAAGGGATTTAACGCAGGGTTTCGATTGTTTGTAATTTAAAGAGTTTTCAGCTTTATCACGGCGACCAGTTCACCTTAGCTTGTGTTTCCTGTCTTTATAGCACTAGTATTCAACACAACATCTTCCATAATGTAATTGGCTACCATTCAGCATTGCATATTTTAAGTGCACGACGAATGACATTAAATAAATGTTATTTTTTTATCAAATTGAGAAGAGCCGGGGTTCGAACACACAGCCCTTCGGCATATGTCCTATGAGTTACTAACCAAACTATCGTGGCAAGAATTGTTTAAGGTTAACTCTACTCTACACCTGAGATGCTTGTTTAAATGTTAACACTTTCCTCACTTGCAGACGCAATTTGTTGCATCAGCAAAAGTTACAGTGACATGCGGCATTCGTCTTTCACCAATAGGCTAACAGTCTGTGAGGAAAAGCAGCTAGTTTTTTGGAAAGTATGTTGTGTTGAGTACTGGTATGAGCAAGCCAGGAAACGCATGAGTAGATGAACAACTGGCCGCCGTGATATGACTGATTTTTTTATGAAAACGGCTCTAAACCCCAATCAATCAATTAATCAATTGTTGCATCAGCAGCAGACGACTAAAATATTTTCGAAAACGGAAACACATAATTTATAATTCCCCTAATTAAACGCCGTTCGACAGGTCTGTATCACCATTTTCATAAATGAATAAAAGTATAAATGTTGTATATTTTTAGAAGTGTTATTTCCATGTACCTGCCATTCTGGGAGGTTTATAATTTCATACACCGGTATTTTATTTCCTTTTCCCACGTTATTTTGTTTGTTACACATTTATGGGTCCCGTTCGAGTAATCCAATGTATTTGTTATCTTTTCTCGATTGGAATTAAAATGGAGCATACTGTCGCACACATGTGCCCCTAGGAAATGTTGGATTTTGGTTCGTTTACGTTTGTGTCTCTAGCTTTGGCAGTGTGACAATAAAGGATAATTTCTTAATACATAGTTTCCAGTACTACCTACAATACTTGTAGGCCATGTTCTGAAAGACACATTTCATATTTGTCGAAAAGAGGACAAACAAATAATATATTTTAAACGGATAAATGTATAAAAAATACTTAAAGTCAAGAAGTTGATACACTTTCTAGGAAGCATACAATGTCCGTGTTGTCTGTGCTTGCATGCGTTCGTACATTTAGTAAGCATTAATGCGAAACTTCAGTTCCAATAGGAGATGCGTTCGTTTTCAGCTAGCTCAGGTTCGTCATATTTCTTTTGCTGGTTCATGATCTTTTCATGTTTAATAAACCATTTTGGGAGAAAACATCGGTTATACCCTTATTACTCTTCGGACTGATAATTGCAGATTGGACAGTGAGTTTCTTCAAACCCACTTGTTATATATGAAATTCTAGTCGAACGTACATATAACCGAGAGCATTGTGATTACTACACGTTCATATAATTTGAATGAAACAATTGTTTTGGTGATAGGTTCTGGAATGATAAAACTCAAATACACAATTTTGTTTTACAAACTAATTTGCGAGCAGATACATTGTTCAGTAAACAGGGCATTCAGCATTCAGTTGTTAATCAGTAGATTCTAAATCTGGCCTAAACTGTTCAAAATATATTCATATATAGGCGTAGACATGCTACAATGCATCAACATGCGTAATAACTATGTTAACACTTTCCCACATACACAAAGTCAACAGCATACGAAATTGAAAACATGTACCTGTACATTTAGATCACATAATGCGGGTTTGAACATTGATAGATTTCTTCATGTCAAGAATATTCTTAGGTTGATTTTCGTAAAACACAGCACATGATTATATATAATACTGACATCATCAGTCACGTGACGAGAACAGTTCAATGTGCAAGAGGAATACAAACAATGTAAACAAACACTATTACCATTGAAGTATGGCACCGTATGGCACCGTGATTTGTTTTTTATAATATTAAGTAGGTTATGACGTTGTGCCATTAGACAGTGGTACAGGTATAGATACATGTACACTTCGGAAGTTCAAAATAAAACCGGATGTATTCAGATTTACCTTGAACAACTAGCTATTGGTCGTGTGCTGGCCGATTCCACCAATCAAATCCCAACCTTTAACTAGCCCAAATGGTGTCTTAAATGTGTTGAATAAAACGGATTCAACGCGGGTTTAAAGTTATCCGGGATTTAAACAACAGGGGACTAGCTGGGTATAGCATTTCACTAACGTAGGCCTAGTGGTTAACATGGTAGATTTCAGAACAGAAGTTCAGGGTTCATTTGCATCGGTAATAGCGTTGTTCTCTAGGGCAAAGTCACATTTCCTTGTTTAGTACTGGTTTGTCAATCAGGTCTCGTGAATATGTGTTCTCTCGCCGTGATGTTACTGAAATGCTGTTAAAACGACGTTAAACCCCAAATAAATACAATGATTGGGGTATACTCATAAATACGTTGAAAGAGTGCATTACTGTCATTTTGGTAGAATTGCATGGCAAGGCTTCCATAGTTTCAGGTGAAGTTTTGAAGTCACTTGGTGTACATGGCCGAGAACACCATTCTACCAAATTCATTTGCCAACAAATATATTACATACACTTTTTGACTGAATTACGAATGCAAACATAATTAGCAAAAGTGAAAAAAGTAAGAAAAAAATCCACTTATTCTAGGTTACCAATTAAAACAAGTTAATGTCGTATTGCAAACAATACAAAAGTCCCCTACCGGACGAGGACAGCACATTGTGTATTGTATGCGCATATGTTGCCAAAAACAGCAATGCAATGCATACATTTTGAATACAGTCCTATAAAACATTTTTTATTTCGAACTTTGACATGTAAGTGTGACCAGGACCTTCCATGTACAGGCCTGTGTCTTGTGCGCCACATGTCACCTCATTATGGTGAACATGTCTGCCCATTAACTTGCGAATTCTGTGATGCATGGTTTCTCATTTCGACCTTTGACCTTGACCTTTGAGGTTCAAGCCTGTGTCTTGTGTGCCACATGTCACCTCGCCAGGGTGAACATGTGTGCCCAGTAACTAGGGAATCCTATGATGCATGGTTGAGATGCGGGTCGGACAAGGTACAGTCCTATTAAGGTGGAATCATACCTTTGAAATAACGTCGTTTTTGACGTCAAAATGTACGTTTTTGCGACAATTACAGTTTTGTTAAAGAAATCACCATTACGTCCTCATTTCAATTTGGATTCGGATAAAATTAACTTTAAACTAAAGAGAATACAATAACCTATGTGATAATATCAATTCCATACCTCTGTCATGACAATTAACGTAACATAAGGCGACTTAAAATAGAAATTTCGCTAGAATATGTTAACAGTAATTTGATTATTTCTAATTTATTTAAAATTCGCCCGAGAGATTTTTTTTAAAATAAAATATAACATAGAACACCTATTCATCTACCATTTGCTAAACTTTCAAGCAAATCTATCGTGTCGATTTTTAATAAATCACAATGTCGTTTAACCTCTTGTGTGCGTCGTAACGTTCGCTGCCGAATTAAACATTGAGACGCATCCAGGGTAATTAAAATGAATACTTATTTTTTCCTTATAATTATCAATTTCATTCTAAATTTAAGCTATCCCCTAAAGAATAATGGTAGGTAGTATACATGTGTTTCTATTTAAAGAATTAAAGTAATTAGGGTCGTAAATAATTTATCAAAAAACAACAAAATAATATTTGGAATTGTCATATGTATAAACTGACTCGTTAACTTTCCTGTTCAACTGTTATTCTATATATGAAATATAATTATCACAGATATTATATGTCACCCTTGTTTTTTGTATCGTATTTGAGATAACAGTATACAAATGTTGTTCTCAATATGCAATTTTGAGAATTTCGAAGTCTATACCTGTCATGCAAAGCTTTCTTGGTATTCTATCCGTGATAATGTAGTTGTCGTTTGCGGCAAGTTTTTGATTAAATTGCAATTTGTGTTTACACAGCTGCGCAGTTATGTATGATTAAAGGAATGACCATTACTATCTCATCTTATATTAACATCGATTTGAAGCGAATAATATAAACTCCGCCATGATATATAGTTCACAATTTTTCCTTAAATAATGTTAAAGCAAAACGTGGTTTATTTAACGAACTCGCTGACTAATAATACAGTTATTACCTTACGTCTAATTTACTAACAACAAAATGCCCTAGATATTTCTTTTGAAATAAATCATTATAAATTCAGAACAGCATTATTTCTCCAATTTACTCAAATTTGTTGGAAATATATCGGGCGGACTTTTAGTAAAACGCTATGCCGTAATACTGCTGACGTGCGCCGGTACGCGCATTGTGGAACTGAAAATGAAACACAGCCACCCACCCCTTCTTCTATCTTTCTTTTTTTACTCCATAAGTCCCCGTTATTTTAAAACTACCGGTACTTTGTTTTGTCTTGAGAATTGGTTTTTTTACCCTTAACCCAAATTTCAAGACAAACTATCGGGTTGATTTTAAGTAAATCACAATGCCATAAGCCCATAACACCGTAGAAGATCACACTTTTGGTCACATGTTCGTATCTAATTACTTGTGTTGTCGATACACTTACAATTATAAAACAAAATGTATCAGAATGTGAAAAAATGATTTAAGAGATAAACAGCGAAATAGACAAGTCAGTTTATATAAAACATATTTAATATTTAAAGGAGTATAACAGATACAATTTACCACTTTCGTAAAATAATAAAATTGATTATTTTTATGAAAAATCGGGAGTTCATTTTAATAACCCTGGGTACGTTTCAATTTAAATTCCGCAGTGTACGGTTTGTCGCGTGACAGAGCTTTAACGTCATTGCGATTTACTAAATATTTGCACGATAGATTGTCTTGAAACTTTGGTAAATCGTAGACAAAAGGTTGTTCTAAATTATATAAGTTTTTAAAAAAAATCTCTCGGGCGAATTTTTTATAAATTTGAAATAACCGAATAACTGTTAAAATATTTTAGCGAAAGTTTCATTTTTACTCCCCTTATGTTACGTTAATTGTCTTGGCAGTTTTATGGAAATTACATCACTACGTAGGTAATTTTATTCTCTTCGGTCTGGTGTTAACTCTTTCCAAATACCACTTCAAACGAGAAAGTCATGATGATTTCTTTAACAACACTGTCATTGTCGCAAAAAACGTACTTTTTGACGTCAAAACGACGTTATTTCAAAGGTATGATTCCACCTTAAACAGTTTTCATTTTGACCTTTGACTTCTAAGTGTATTCTTGACATATGGGGTTCAGGCCTGGGTCTGGTGTGCGACACGCCGACTCATCATGGTGAACGCTTGTGCCAAGTTTCTTTCAAAACCTATGATGCATGGTTAAGATGCGGGCCGTACGGACGTACAGATAGACGGAATCGACCAAACCTATAGTCTCCAAGCCGGTCTTCGATCGGTAGTGGACTAATACGAAAAAAAAACATAAATGGGTTTTTTCGCTTATAGTTAATACGAAAAAAACCCATGAATGGTTAACAGGTGTGAGATTTTTTTTTTTTTTCAATAACCCATGAAGCTTTCTGAAATGAAACTGGCCAAATCCATGGGGGCCGCCATTTTGGGTATGTATGAGCCGAGAAACACGGATTGAAAAAAAATTATTATCGTCTTTTTAATATTTTTTTTTAAATCGATAATTTGGGTATGTATAAAATGACACGAAAAATACGGATTTTTTAAATTATTGTCGTCTTTTTAATATATATTTTTTTTAAATCGATATTTATTAAAGTGCTGTGTTTTGGGGGAATTAACATTAAAAATAAATGGAACTCTGTAAGAAATATGTATTCCCGTTCGTCAAAAAAACGACAGCATTAGACTTCTACCCCTGAACCTAAATGTTGACTGTATCGTATCCAAAGAAGGACGTGACGTCATTTCCGTAACACTTCATCTTGGCGTAACGTCAATGGAGCGACGTCGTTTCCCGCAAAAAAGTGGTATCAACATGAAATACCCCAAATTCCTATACATGAGCTATTTATCAAACATTGTGGCAAAAGGATAACTTTCTCATAATGAGCAATTGTTCTTTTAGCGACAATCTTTCCCTAAATCGTCTGTTGCAAAGGCCTCAGAAACCGTCTCTAATAGGGAAAGGGTTTAGCAGAAATGTGCCCCTTTACATCATTTGTTCCAGTCATATTGACTGGTTGAAAAAGGCAGTTGCCAGGTGGCATCAGCAAAGAGCTGATCTTTTTGCTTCTTTGCCATAATGCAGGTGATCGATTAAGGATCATCTTGGCCATCATGTTTTAACCTCGTTCATTATAAATGTATTCCTTGATTTTCTGAAAGTCTTTACTTTATTATTTTCTGTTCGTAATAATAGACGACAGCAATACGAATTCCACATATTTTTTGATAATGCACAAAACATGACATTAACATTATTATTGTCTAGTCAATTACTTATAAATCCTTTTGTATGGCCAAAGTATGCTCTTTAATTTTTGTTTATAATTATCTTGCGTTTTTTCGTAAATAGGTAGCACCTATAGATATATTAGTTAACAGGTGTGAGATTTTTTTTTTTTTTTTTTTTTTCAATAACCCATGAAGCTTTCTGAAATGAAACTGGAAAAATCCATGGGGGCCGCCATTTTGGATATGTATAAAAAGCAGACGTAAAACACAGATTGAACATTATTGTCGGCTTTTTTTTTTTTTTTTAAATCGGTATTTTGGGTATGTATAAATGAGCAGAAAAACACGGATTGAAAATTATTGTCGTCTTTTTAATCATTTTTTTTTTAAATCAATATTTAAGATCATTTAACATTTGTACGAAAAGTTAAAAATAAATGGAAATCTGTAAGAAATATGTTTTCCCGTTCGTCAAAAAAACGACAGCATTAGCCTTCTACGCCCGAAACTAAATTTTGACTGTATCGTAGCCAAAGAAGGACGTGACGTCATTTCCGTTACACTTCATCTTGGCGTAACGTCAATGGAGCGACGTTGTTTCCCGCAAAAAAGTGGTATCAACATGAAAGACCCCAAATTCCTATACATGAGCTATTGACTCACTCATTCAAAGTATAATTATTTATCAAACATTGTGGCAAAAGGATAACTTTCTCATAAGAAGCAATTGTTCTTGTGGCGACAATCTTTTCCTAAATCGTCTGTTGCATAGGCCTCAGAAACCGTCTCTAATAGGGAAAGGGTTTAGCAGAAATGTGACCCCTTACATAGTTTGTTCCAGTCATATTGACTGGTTGAAAAAGGCAGTCGCCAGGTGGCATCAGAAAAGGGCTGATCTATTTGCTTCTTTGCCATAATGCAGGTGATCGATTAAGGATCATCTTGGCCCTCATGTTTTAACCTCGTTCATTATAATTTTCTATTCAAATAATAGACAACAGCAATACGAATTCCAAATATGTTTTAATAAGGCAAGAAACATGACATTAACATTATTATTGTCTAGTCAATTACTTATAAATCCTTTTTTATGGCCAAAGTATGCTCTTTAATTTTTGTTTATAATTATCTTGCGTTGTTTTTTTTCGTAAATAGGTAGCACCTATAGATATATTAACAAGTCTCTGAAAGTGTAAATATCATATTTACGTGTTATAAATTATAAGCATGTCTCAAGGCCAAAGTACTCAAGTTTGTAAATATCCTTTGTAAAGTGTAACCCTTTATTTCCTCTAGTAACAAAAACAGTTGAGCAATATCTATTTATTTGTCAAAGTTGATTTGTTTGTGATATTTAAATAGCATTTTTTACCACTTGCAGATGCATTTGCAGCTATTAACTTTTGAAGATATTGCGAAAAAAAGAAGACATTGCTCATACAGAGCGATATCTCCCTTTGCCAGAATGCTTTCTTTTTTATACGGAAATATACCAAAAAATAAACCCGATATATCAACCCTTACCTACATACAGACCCTTTGCGACACCTCTGCAGTCGAATTTTGAAAATATTGTGGCAAAAGATGAAATTGCTCAGTATATTTATTTTCTACAGAAATCATCAAAAATGGTGAAATATGCCCAACCAAATATTTTCCTCTGAATAAGCATGTCTGATACTAATATAATGTGTTAGAAATGTTCAGTGGTTGACTCTCTACAACTATAATCGTATTTTTCTTTGTCTGTATGTCTCTAAATATATATATATATATCTATATATATATATAAATCTTTCCCTGCCTGCCTGTCTGTGTATGTGTGTGTGTGTGTGTCTGTCTGTCTGTCTGTCTGTCCAATTTTTTTTTAGCAACGCTCCACAGCCTAAACTCGCTAGACACGGTGCATGTGTGTTTAGCCCTGTGAAATGTCGGCAATAACAAATAGATTAAATTACAGAGATTTGAATAGATAATATGTTGATGACCTTGGCAGGCAGGTTCTATTTGTCCCTTTCCATTATACTGTCCCCACTGACGTGTCTAAAACAGACTGTCTGTAAATGAAACAATGCTACCTAATCAAGTTGAAATATTGTGGGAAAAGGAGACCTTGCTCGTTTGGAGCAATTACATTGCCTTTCAATTGTCGTCTGCTGCAAATGCGTCAGAAAGCTTTTGTATGTGGAAAAGGGTTAAAGCCGTGATAATGTTCTAGTAATGGTCATTTTCTTAGAATGCTGATATGTGTCACTCTCGGGTCCGCTTCCTGGTCATGATTATTTATTTTTTCCAACATGTTACAAGAAGAATTTTGGTGCAAAGTATCAAAGACGCCGCACATGATTTTGAAGCATGACTTAAAGGAAGCAGATGCAATTCAGGACATTTAAGTAATCTGTGCAAGCAGACAGGATGTTAATATTTCGAACAAGAAGGCCAAATGTGTTTAGTCCTGAAACCATTTGGTTTACAGTTTGCTTAACATTCACTGCAACTATAATGTGTCATACAAGCTGAAGTTTCTCATGTGGTTTTTTACCAATAAACTGTTTTGAATCTTCTAACTAGATCCATTACATAAAAAACAAACATACGTGCTTAAATATTAACATACATTAAGGTGTATTGCCTCTAGTTATAAGTTAAGTGTGACACAAGCTTTGGAAGGAGAGGGGGAAGTCTATTCTCCTTCCAGTTTAGCAGAAGTATGATAGCAAAAACGGGAGTATATAAACAAAAAATACGAAATAATTAAAAAAAAAAGAAGAAGATATTTATGATCAAAATTGAGCAGTATGAAAGTTCAGATGTATAGTTAACATATAGTAAGAATTATTAAGTCTGTTTTGTTTGTTTGTAATGTCACTTTAATCGTTTTGAACATGCCTTTTGCATAGTTGGGTTAACGTTGTTTTTACAGTTTCTAGAATTATACTGTAATATGTAGTAATTAAAATGAATCATCATTGATTTTTTAAAGATTACCCATTTGTTTAAAAGTCTCAATATTGTAAATAGGCAAAAACATCGCCAGAAACTTTTTTCTGAGCTTTGATGAATTGGGTCGTAAACCGAACTATAAAAAAAAGCGTAGCCTAGGAAGTTAGGGGAAAGTTATTAAATAACCATTACACGTGTCTAACATTTTGTAATAACGGTATAAGACATGCCTATTTTGTATCTTGTTGTGTCTTAAATCATTTTGTACAATTTATTGATTCATAATTTTTTTTTTTTTTTCAAACAAACAACAGAGGTTTTTTTAACAATAATAACATTGGTTTCTCCCTTTTCGATTACGTCACCCCATGGTACAAAATTAAAACTTATCCCATACTGATTCCGCGTTTCCACGCGGCGTCAATAATCTTTATCACCAACCACTGGTCCATGGGACGCCTTTCTGCATTTAATTTACCCTTTACAACACATAGACCCTTTCCGTCGCATCTGCAGCAGATGACTTTTAAAAGTGTTGTGGCAAATGGAGAAAATAGCTCAAACTGAGCATTTTTTGTCATAATGTTTTCAACTCTATTCAATAATTATACGTTCTTTGCCTGAGGTTTACCATATTGTAAGCCATATATGGTCGACGTCATCTGTCGTAGGTTTCATGTATGTTGGGATAAGTTGAATATTTAAAAACTGCTATCTGTCAAAGCGGTAGTGCTCTAGACCCGAGGGATGTACTTGTCCTCAAATCAAGAGGTCTTAAGTTTGAATCGAGGATCTACTTGCGCTAACTCCATTCCATATGGCGATAAAAAATCCATTTGCTGATCAGTATCAAGGTTTTTCCTCCATTTATCTGCTTCCCAGATACAACACAATTGCAGCAGACGACTTTGAATCCAATTTTGCATTTATCTACATTTCCTCCAGAACCTGAAAATCCAGTAAAACTTTACAGGAATTGTCCTTGATTGACATAAAGCTTTAACTGTGTACATACTATGAGAGAGAGTGAGAAAAAGAAAGGGGATACAGAGAAAGAGACAGACAGACAGACAGACAGACATAGAGAGAGAGAGAGACAGACAGACAGACAGACAGACAGAGAGAGAGAGAGAGAAAGACAGAGAGAGAGAGAGAGAGAGAGAGAGAGAGAGAGAGAGAGAGAGAGAGAGAGAGAGAGAGAGAGAGAGAGAGAGAGAGAGAGAGAGAGAGAGAGAGAGAGAGAGAGAGAGAGAGAGAGAGAGAGAGAGAGAGAGAGAGAGAGAGAGAGAGAGAGAGATACAAACAGACAGACAGATATCCATATACCCTTATCAAAATGTAGTTTTGAATTCACTGGAACTTACAATGTTAGTCTTGATGGCGAAGAAGAAACGGCGCGAGTACTGGTTAAGTCTCCAGGAAGAAGACATCGAGCGTGAGTAATATAATCTGAAATCTTGTTTCGCAATCGATGTAAATTAAATAAGTTTAAACTTAATGATATTAGATACCATAGGACAAGGCTAAACGTTGGTTCTATAGAATGGAAGCCTAATAAAACGGTGTATCTTTTCGCATTGCCACGTCCGAATATGTTAATGCATACATTGTGTTTTTTTTTATTCGGTTCAAATTAAATTAAATGAATATTTGTTCACCTAAATGCGATGATGTGTTGCAAGCAATGTGATGCACTCGAGCTGAAAGGGTCAGTGTCACAAATTAAGATCTTGATTTTTACTGTTTGAACATTGATGTACAATTTGGCTATGCCAATATGTTTAAAATGTTTCATGAGAAAGACTAAGGATTATGACTTATTCCCAGTAATATTTCATATTTAAAGGACAAAACGATTTGCTAATACTGTTATTCGTGGCAGTTCAAAACGTGACATTGTTAAATGTTACAAAAATACAGAAAACTTGAACAAGTCTTATTTTAGATCAGTTTCGGCTGGTTGAGTTTATTTTCTCTCACGGTTTTCAATGTACACTTGCACGAAACTGCAAAACTGTCGACAGACAGTATTAGATCATTGACGATATTTGTTAATAATGTTACTTCAGCATATATCTTTCGGTTTCCACACAAAATGAAGTATTCCTTATAACTAGCACACATATTCATCTTAGATGTAATTAGATTATTAATTGCATGCAATTACACGGTCAAAGTCATAGGTAAGGTCGAACACATGATTGATGTATGATTTTCATAGCATAAATTACTTATTCTTCTGTCCAAATAAGACACGTTGACAAACAGCAGCAAACTATATATGTTTGAATATACTTACAAGTACATGCACTGTAACATTCTTACATTGACCGACTACCGAGCCCTGGTAGCTCAATCGGTAGGGACGCGGGCTTTCAATCCAGGCCTTGTGAGTTCGAACCACAGCTCGGCCAAAATCATTTCCGACGTTTGATAAATGTCTTCCACCAATATGCTAACAGTCTTTATAGAAAAGCAGCAAGTTGCTTGGAAAGTTTGTTGTGTGGAGTACAGGAAAAAGAAACACATGGAAAGGTGAACTGGCCGCCGTGATATGACTGAACAATTGTTGAAAACGATGTAAAAACCCGATCAATCAATATTTGTTAGATTGTCAAGCTAGTATGTGTCATTTTATTCTCTTTAAATATAAAGTGCAGCATGTGTAGCCCTTCAATGTCAGAGTATATTTATCGTCAAGAAAAATAGTAAACGTTTAAAAGGATTGAGTATTTTTGTTCAATTAAGATAATTATTCATTATTAGTATACAATAATCCGCAGAATTTATTGTACACACATTAAAGGCAAAACTGTCGCCTTAGTTTTTGCTGGCTGGATATATTGCACAATAACGACAACAATATTGATTTGTGCTAAATATAAATAATGACAAGTATTGACCACAAACGGAATTGAAAAGAGACTTCATGATCTGAGATTTGAATTGTATTGAAAGCAGGTTGTCATTGTAAAACCTGGAAGTTTCAAATTATGAAGAAAAAGAAATTCTACAAAAAAGTGGACCAAGGCTTCTCTAAAGAATTATGCCCCAGGGGTTTAATTCAACCTAACAGTTGTTGTTAGTCATTCATTAAATCAACTAAATGCAGCTGTGATGACTTATTCTCTTAAATATTCAAATTGAGGATATTTTAGCAAATTGTTGTTTTGTTAAAGCATTGCTCTCTTTGAGTCATAATGCGAAATCTGCTTCCAGGAGTTAATGTCATTTTCTTGGACTGTTATACCATAAGTTTGTGTAACAACTTTCAATCAATAAAATACTATTTCAGTTCAACTGAAAATCACCCTACGCAAATCAATACCAACTTGTATTGTATTTTAGTCGTATATGTTTTAGTATTTATATCACTGAATATCGAGCAGATGTCCCAGGTAACAGTTTAGCATAGCTAAAATGATTAAGACATTGCAATTTCAGACGGATAAACTCTTCTTTTTCTAAAATACGAAAGTTTTCAACTAATCCAAAACCGTTAAGAAGAGCCCCAATGGCACAGTATGTAACGACGAGTGCTATCAATCCAAGTGTCGTTATCTCGAACCAAGGCCCGGTCATAGAATATTTCCGATGATTGACTAAAGCAGGCTTCACTCATCACCGATAACACACAATATACATGATACTATAATCCAAGTTTGACTAGCTCGTGTTTCTTTTGCACACATTGTTAACATCTTAAATTTTAATGTTTACGTTTTTTTTTTATTTTATTGGGTTTAAAGGTGTTTTCAACGTTTTTAAGTTATATTACGGCGACAGTTCACTTATTCATGATCACTGAGTGAACAAACCAGTACTAGGCTAGGAAATGAGCCATGCCCAAGGACACTCCATCATGACCGCCGCGAGTGGGGATCGATCCCGGGACGCCTGGTTCGAAATCCCCGCGCTAACAACTCGGCTACGGCGGATTCCTTGACTTTGATGTTGAGCTAAACGCAATATTAATGATTAACATGTCAAGTGCATAAACCCGTGAACTTTATTAAAATATACAATTAAATCACCTACAGAAAATTGACGAAGCTATGTCCAATATTCATATACATATTTCACTTTTGGAAATAGGAAATACGTTAGCAAAAACGAGATATGTAAAGGTATTGATGTAAATGATAACGATATCTATGTTTTGTGTTATAATAATGATCGTGGTCATGCTGAAATACGGGTACTAAACAAATGGAGTTATACATAATACTATTTCTGTTACATAATTTCAGTCAATATTTGAATCTTATAATATCAAAGTAAGCCCAAATGGCGACAGAGTGTATGTGTCCTCTTATAATTCAGTTATGTGTATCAGTACACGGGGAGAGATCGTGTACGAATACTCCCCTCCGTATTTTACGTCGGGTGATGTGTATGTCGACAATGAAGATAATCTACTAGTTTGTAGTGCATTGTCTAACAACATCCACTTGATTGATAAAGATGGCAGGGAAATGAAATTGGTATTAGAGTCAGTTGGGATAGATTTCCCTCGTTGTATGTGTTACAGAGAGCTCAATAGCTGTCTTGTAATAGTGTGTGATAATGCAGAAATTATTACGTTTAAAGAAAAATGGTAAAAACACCGTACACTAACGACTTTGTGCATGCAGGTGAAGGTAATCCAATTATAGCCATTGCAATGATACAAATTAGTGTATTACATCTGATGTTGAGGACCTTTGAAAATATTGTTAAGAAAGAACACGATGAAAAATGTCTCCTCTTCCCACAATGATTTTATTAGTTACAAAGCAAACTCACACAAGTCTGTCCTAAGATGTTCCAATTGGGACCTGTCAATAACAATGCCAAGATACTTCTGTTCAGTTCATTTCAGAACTTGGAACTAGTGGTTTCACGAAGGATAACTAACAGGGAAGCTTCTGATCAGAACTGACTGATCGAAAAATCTTTAAAACTCATTACTGTAGTATGCTTTAACCATAGAAACCATAGCCTCTTCAACCTTTTCCCGTTTGAAGACGAGTTTTGACACATTTGCAGAAGACAACTTTTGAAAACATTGTGGCAAAAGGTGAAATTTGCTCATAACGAGCAATTACTCCTATAGCCACAGTGTTTTAAACTCTATCAAACTTGTATCTATATAGTGTTTCTATATTTCGCATGGACGCATACATATTTGTCGTATGAGGGAAATGGTAAAATCACCAACAACTTGTATGTTTGAACAGCAATTACAAGTAATGTAACATTTGTAGTAATGTTAACTTTTCTATTGTATTTATGGACTTAGATTTGAGGTTAAACGTGATTCTATAAAAAACACACGTTATATGAATTAGCCGCGGTGATAACATTGAAATGCCTTTGAAATCGACGTTAAACTAAAATTAATCACTTATTGTTAATGTATACATTTTGTCACTATGATATTACCGGTATGTTTACTGTGTGTTCTTTTCTGGCTTCACACAATCGTTTCTAACACTTGCAGGGAAAATGACCCTTGTCTAAATGATCAGAAACCATATAAATCTAACCGACTAAATCTAACTTGATCGATAGCCCTTGCCCGGTATGTTTTGTCGAAACGGATAATTGTATTTGTTGTATTGGGATTCATTGCGTTTCTATTAGTATTTCAGTTGTATCACGGGGACAAAATATATATTCATGGTCCCTGGGTGTCAAACCAGCACTATGCATGGACATATGCCCTGTCCAGTCACAAATCATCCAGCTGTGAGCGGATATCGAACCAGGACTGCCTGGTTGAACACTCACCACGTTACTCACGAGGCCACGTCGGACACATTAACACGCAATAGTTATGACTAATTGATCAGCTGCACATTCGCTAAATTGACCAGTCGAGTCTATCTGCCTCGATATTTATGTTGACTGGCGGACCGTTGTAAAATATAACCTCGTTCTGTTGATTATATATATCTTCTATTCTTGTCTAAACAATATTCAATTTTCTGTTTATTATATGTACAGTGGAACCTGTGTATAAAGACCTCTCATGGGAAGGCAAAAATATGGTTATTGTTCACATGTGGTCTTTAATTACAGAAACATTTATGCAGAAATGGAGGAATTGGAAAACTAAAAGTGTGGATGCTAAAGACGACATGGAACTGCTCTTCAAAGGTTGTATTTAGCACAGTGTTGACTATATATATTCTACCCTTGTCTAAGAAATATATGTTAATGACCCTCTTACGGTGAACCCAATTAAGTGTCATATTTACCAAATAGCCCTTTCCAACTTGCACCTGCAGCACATTGAAAACATTTTGGGAAAGGTTGAATATATAAATGACTGCTACGACTGTTCTAACAGTAGATGAACGGCGAAGACTCCGGTGAGACAGTGTGAATGATGTTCATACAATGTAATACAATCCGTTTTTGCCTGTTACTTCTCAATAAGTCGATCACGTGTGAGTGGTATCGTTGTGTAACTGAAATACTGTTAAAAGCGGCATAAATTAGAAGTGGAACACAGATAATAAATAATTAAATATATGACCGAAAAGTCTGTTTTATAAATTAAATTATATATGTATTAAATGTGTGTCAGACAATTAAATTAAATCTAGAAAATATTGATTTAGCTACGTCTATTTGTCAAAATCCACAAAACATACCTGTTTTTTCATCCCCAAAATAAGTGGTACGCGTAATCTGAATACTCAGTTGATACATGTATCGTAGGATACTGTTTAGATAATTTATATACCTTCCTGGTAACACTTGTGTGCATGTCTTGATATAAACGTGTCTTAAAGTAATAGTCGTCGTATATAATGCGCAGTATCGCAAACCACAGTATGTAATGGTTATTATATATTTCTCTTAGAATATGCCAGATACGCATTTTCAATTGTCATTGCAACTATCATGAGATATGTGTTAAATGCCAATCATTGTCGTATGTTTTATACGTCATTCACACAGATCATTACGGGTAGTTAAAGTTCCTATAAGCTATTGATAATGCTCTCTTCCTTCTAGACGTGTAATGTTTGGTATTTGATCCATTTTCCACATGGTTTTTTAAGGCTAGGAAATGTGCCCTGCCCAAGGACACTCCACCATGACCGCCGCGAGTGGGGATCGAGCCCGGGATGCCCGGTTCCAAATACTCGCGCTAACCACTCGGCCACGCCGTTGATGTTGAGCTAAACGCAATATTAATGATAAACATGACAAAGTGCCTAAACCCGTGAAATTTATCAAAAAATCCAAATTAATTGAAGAAACTATGTCAAATATTCAAAAGTCATGTCTACAACATACAACGTGAGGAAGGGTGTTATATATAACTATGATTCAATTTCGAAAACCCTAGCACCTGTACTTTTTGAGAAGAGGAAATACAAATCTCCAACGTTGAACTAAAGGCTGTTTTTAAAAATCCAAAAATGTATAAAAAATCAAATGTTAACAAATCAAATTTATGACCCTAAAGTCTGTTTCATAAATTAGATTATACACGTACACGTCGCCGTATACAATGCGTAGCGTCGTCGACCACAGTATTTGATGCATATTACATTTGCTCTTAGAATAAGCGAGAGACGCATTTTCAGTTGTCTTTGTATCTATCGTGAAAAATGTGTTAATTGACAATAATTGTCGTATCTTGTATACGTCATACAAATTGATCATATGCTCCTATAAGCTATTGATAATGATCATCATACAACAGATATAAAGGTTATTATTATGCACACAAGCAGAACATTTCTCTATTTTGAAAAAAATATACATTTGGGTCGAGCTTTCTCAGGATTGGGGCAAGTTGTGTTATATTCTTTATACATAGTCAAAATACTTTCTGCTAACTTGTAACGTCCACATGCTATCCATTTTACATAAGGGTATATTTATTGTTTAATATATGTGTGTATGTATTTCAAAGGTGACGCATACATGATGGCGAACGCATCAACAAGTCGAATTGCTCAAAGAAAATCACTTCTGAATGCCACTTTTGAACATAATCAAACTTTTCCTTCGGCTACAAAACACGGGTTTGTTTTAGCGTGTACAATTATACCGAGTGGACATTGTATTATAGCATACCAACAGAGCGTTGTACTCATGGACATCAACTTTGAAATTATGTCACAAGAAGATGTATCCGATATATCCGGCATTGCTAACGTGAATGACAGGAACGTAACGAACCTAATAATAACACGTGCAGATCAATATCTACAATATATACATGTCGACCTATCTGCATCACCTCCCTCTGTAACTCTTGGACATAGAATAGACGTTGGGGAAAACGTGATATGTACAGGTATTGATGTAAATGATATTGATATCTATGTTTTGTGTTTGTATTGTGCTTGTGGTAAGCCTGAAATACGTGTATTAAACAAAGGGAGTGGAGTTTTACATAATACAATTTCACCCGATGTATTCGGGCTTACATTTGGTTTACATAGAGGTATCAAGGTAAGCCCAAATGGAGACAGAGTGTATGTGTCCGATATTACGACAGTTATATGTATCAATACACGGGGAGATATCGTGTACAAACAATCCCGTCTGTCTCCAACGGTGGGTGGAATGTATGTCGACAAAGAAGATAATCTACTAGTTTGTAGTCAATTGTCTAACAACATCCACTTGATTGATAAAGATGGCTGGGACGTGAAAGTGGTATTAGACGAGTCAGATGGGTTAAGTCTCCCTCGTCGTTTATGTTACAGAGAGATTGATAGCTGTCTTGTATTAGTGTGTGGGAACAGAGATATTCTTACGTTTAAAGTCACCGTACACTAACGACTGGGTCCATGCAGGTGAGGGTAGTCCAAGTGTAACCATTGCAATGATACAAATTAGTGTATTACATCTGATGTTGAGGACTTTTGAAAATAGCGTTAAGAAAGAAACACGATGAAAAATGTCTCCTCTTCCCACAATGATTTTATTTTTTATAAAGCAAAATCACACAAGTCTGTCCTAAGATGTCCCAATTTGGACCTGTTAATAATAATGATAAGATACTTCTGTTCAGTTCATTTCAGAACTTGAAACTAGTGGATACACGAACGATAACGAACAGGAAAGCTTCTGATCAGACTGACTGATCGAAAAGTCTTTAAACCTCATTAATGCAGTATTATTAACCATATAGACACCATAGCTTATTCAACCCTTTCCCATTTGCAGGCGAATTTTGACACATATGCAGAAGACAACTTTTGGAAAAAACATTGTGGTAAAAGGTGAAATTGCTCATAACGAGCAATTACTCCCTTTGCCACAGCCTATTCAGCTCTATCAAAGTTTTATTTATATAGTGTTTCTATATTTCGCATGGATATTTTCAAAATCGTCTACTACATAGTTATTGTATGAGCGAAATTGCAAAATCACCAAAAACATGTATGTTTGAACAGCAATTACAAGTAATGTACAATTTGTGGTAATGTTATCTTTTCTGTTGTACTTATGGACTTGAATTTGAGGTTAAAAGTGTTTCTATAAAAAACACACGTTGTTGGAATTAGCCGCATTGAAGAAATTGAAATGCCTTTGAAATCGACGTTAAACTCAAATCAATCACATATTGTAAATGTATAAATGTTGTCACTATGATATTAAAATATTACTGGCATGTTTACTGGATGTTCTTTTCTGGCTTCACACAATTTCATATGAGTATATGTACAGTGGAACCTGTGTATAAAGACCACCCATGGGAATGCAAAAATATGGTCTTCGTCACAGGTGGTCTTTAATTACAGGGACATTTATGCAGACAATGAGTAATTGGGAGACTAAAAGTGTGGTTGGTAAAAACAGGGAATTGCTTTTCAAAAGTTGTCTTTAGCACAGTGTTGACTATATATGCTACCCTTGTCTAAGAAATATATGTTAAGGACCCTCTTACGGCGAACCCAATCAAGTGTCACATTTACCACATAGCCCTGTACCACTTGCACCTGCAGCACATTGAAAACATTGTGGGAAAGGTTGAATAGCAGTGTTGACTTTATATATTCTACCCTTGTCTAAGAAATATCTGTTAAGGACTCTCTTACGGCGAACCCAATTAAGTGTCACATTTACCACATAGCCATTTACCACTTGCACCTGTAGCACATTGAAAACATTGTGGGAAAGGTTGAATAGCAGTGTTGACTTTATATATTCTACCCTTGTCTAAGAAATATCTGTTAAGGACTCCCTTACGGCGAACCAAATTAAGTGTCACATTTACCACAAAGCCCTTTCCCCACTTGCATCTGTAGCTCATTGAAAACATTTTGGAAAGGTTAAATATATATATAAATGACTTCTACGACTGCTTAAACGGTAGATGAACAGCAGAGACTCTGGTGAGACTGTGTGAATGATGTTCATACATGAAATAAGATCCGTTTTTGTCTGTTGCTGCTCAATAATTCGATCACGTGTAAGTGGTATAATTGTGTAACTGAAATACTGTTGAAAGCGGCATAACATAGAAGTGGAACACAGTTAACACAGTTTAAAAATGGTTTGATTAAACTCCAGTAAATTTACTCCTTTTGTGAAATTAATTGAATTATTTTAGCTTAAAATTTATTTATTTGACATCGTTTGCGAAATAAACTTCAACTTATTTCAATCACGTTTGACGTATGAAGCCTGCATACATAACCAGAACTGATGCCGATTGTGTGGGAAAAGACCAACGACAGAACCCGCACATGACGGGATTCGAACCCGTTAGCTTTGGTACGAATGACATGCGCTCTACCACTACACCACTGTCTTCCACTAACATGTATTGAACGAGAACACTGTATACATTATTCACTCCACTGTACTAGAATCATTGATAGAAGGGTTACTTTTGTGAATGTTCGTAAGTTGGGTAATAGATAGATGGACTGGGTAATACGAACACTTATGAAGGTAATGTGTCTCACTTAATTGTGATTGCAGTGGGCCGAATGATGTATGCCCAAGTACGCCGCAAATTAATGTCAACAACTCATGTACTTAAAACACACATATATTGTTCAACACCTTATGGGCTATATGTGTATTATAACTAGTCACTACTATGTCACACCTTGATTTATCTGATAGGAGTCCGCGTCGGTGATTTGGAACCGGGCGTCCCGAGCTCGATCTCTAGTCGCGCCGGTAATGGTGGCACATTCGCTAGCCTAGTACTGTTTAGTTTACCCAGGAATCATGGATAAGTGAACAGTGGACGTGATATAAATGAAATAATGTTGAAAACGGCGTAAATACCTCAAGAAAACTAATGTTACTGATATTCTACTGCTGAAACGCTAAAATACCAGTCGAACACATTAAACCGTTTGATTAAACACCAGTCTGTGGCATAATAACAGTCAAACACAGGTGCTGGTTTCAAAACAGACTTTAAATCACATATATACCAAATAGTGTTAGGCCTGCTAGTCCCAAGCCCTGGACTGACAAGCAATACTTGAGCCTAGGAGATAACTTCCCATACTGAAGAAATAGACCAGCATTTATGGTCTGTCCTTGCATGTTATTCAACAGTATGCGTGCGTATTGGTTGTTGAACATTTTACAAGCTACTTCCTAGTGTAATAACCACGACACAGAACTAAGATGCTAGTCTTTATTTATTTCAAAAGTAGATGTACACCTTTTGTGAACTTTAATTGATCGAATACACGTGAAATATTGATTGACCGAATACACGTGAACGACTGATTGACCGAGTACACGTGAATCATTAATTGACCGAGTACACGAGAAATATTGATTGGAGTTGAACGCCGTGTTGAATGGCGACTGCCTATCTTCCCACATAGACTATGTAGCCCATTGATTGAAGAGGAATGACGCTAGTAATAACAACTTGTGTCAATTGTCGGAAAGAAAAGAATGCCGGAGCCGGGTTTCAAACACAAGTATTTCAATATTAAACATCATTCTGGATATATATAAAGATACTGGGTCGACCTATGATCAAGAGCAATGGATCGAAATTTGGTTTTCAAAGTACACGGTCGATTACTTTTCACTATACATGTAAACTCAAATACGTTGAAAAAACGCTACATATGGGCGGTGGTCACTGAACGTCAACCTTAAGGCTTTTGCGACCAGTGTAGGACCAGAATACCGTTCAAATTCACCAAGTCAGATCTAGTTCTGCACTGTGTCCGCTTATAAGTCATAGAAGGATTCATGAAACGTCTAAAACAGTAGAAACAGAATACTGTTCAAATCCACACAGTGAGATCTAGTTCTGCACTGTGTTCGCTTATAAAGTCATAGACGGAATCAGGAAACGTCTAGAACCGCAGAACCAGACTACCGTTTAAATCCGCCAAGTCAGATCTAGTTCCGCACTCTACGCTTATAAGTCATAGAAGATTTCAGGAAACGTCTAAAACAATTTCCATTTGGAATCTGAATGAATTAGGTTTACTCTTCGTTCCCACAAACAAGAAATATCTATCAGACGACGTCTACACATCTACACAGATATAAGGAACATGTCAACCAATCAATATAAAACAAAAGGTGCTGCTGCTCATTATCAGCAGGTTTTGCTTCTTATGCAACAATGTTTTCAAAAGCTGTCTGTTGCTGCAGATGCGTAGAAATGCATCTGTATGTGCAACAACGGTAAACAATCGTTCAATGACATGTCTTAATGAGGATAAGGAAAGATTCTGATAAAACGGAGTTGCGGTGCAGTCTGATCAATCATCCAATTGGTTGTTCATTATCTGAAAGTCATTTGTTTAATGGTCTTTTGCAGTTATCTATTGCTTACTTTTCTTCCTGATATTAGTTATTATTCATAGGACTTTGACAGCTACATATGTATATGTACATCAAACATCTAGTCAAAAACGTGTACACCTGTGTGTAAATGTGTGTAGAACTTTGACAGCTACATATGTACATGTACATCAAACATCTAGTGAAAAACGTGTACACATGTTTTAATGTGTGTAGAACTTTGACAGCTACATATGTATATGTACATCAAACAGCTAGTGAAAAACGTGTACACCTGTCTGTAAATGTGTGTAGAACCTTAACAGCTACATATGTAAATGTACATCAAACATCTAGTGAAAAACGTGTACACATGTTTTAATGTGTGTAGAACTTTGACAGCTACATATGTACATGTATATAAAACATCTAGTTAAAAGGTCAAAAATGTGTACAGCGTTATAATGTGTGTAGAAAATGTGTGCTTACCTCTCTTCCTGATATTAATTATTATTCATAAGACTTTGACAGCTACATGTACAGCTAACATCTAGTCAAAAACGTGTAGACCTGTGTACTGACTGATGCGTACGTAGCTTCGCTAAAAATATAAGCTCTCTAATTTATATTGACAGTTCGGCCATCATTTAGGCTGAACGTACCGACATATTAACTATATCGCTGATGCAGACGAATTTTGACTGACGTGGGGGTACTGCGATACCTTAGTAGAGTTGTTGGACAGCTCTACAGGTGAAATAACTTCAAGGAACGTTTTAAAATATAATTTAGCCGCGTTTGGTGATCCAGGACCTAATGGCAACTTCAGTTTTGCGTACTATAAATATATATTAGTGTACAACTAGGGAGGCCATACCTCTAGCTTTTTATCAATGGAGTGTTTAATATAAAAAGATAAGTTTTAAAATTCGTAATTTTTCGTGTGTAGCCTTGTTTAGAAAGTAGGATAGATACTATTCGACAACGACGAGTCTGTCTACACGTCAATTTATTTTCCTTGTGCGGCATCGATATTGATCAATGTAAGGCTAAGAAATGACATGTCACGAGTATACTATTTGTAAGAAACCTTGTTTGTTAAAAGTGATGAATGCCCCTGCTCACATCCGCCAATAATATTATGTCTGCCAGTGGTGTAGATAAAGGGGAATAATGTGCTTTCCCCCCACGATATTTGAGCCGTTCCACGATCGATCCAGATCAGCATGCGCAGTCCGAGCGGGCATAATCCGGACCGACACATTCTGTCTCAGGGGGTGTAAAGTAGTAGTCCTGAAACAGAAAATCCACAGGAGGCGTAAAGTTTCTGTTCTGATTAGCCTGCGCGGTATGTATGCTTCGGCTGATCCGGGTCGAAACTTTACGCAGAGTCCACAATGTTGGTTTTCTCGTGGAACGGCTCATATAGTGTCCCTAATTGAGATGACATCGGTCAAAACATATATATACTATATTTATAACTGCTTTGCGTTCAGTGAAGTTATTTGCTAGCTCACGGTTTGTAAAGTTTTACACAAGAGATGAAAATGCTGTAATGTGGATTGGCTTCCGAAACCTAACGTACCGTTCACACTGCACTCTAGTGTTCTTGAGAGTGAACGCCGATGACAACGGGAAGGTCATGCCTCGAAGGTCGTTGGTAGAACTATAAATAACGAGGAGCACGTGTAATTTTCAGTTCACGATTCGAGGTTTATACCATATATCTATACATGAAACACAATAACAACACAACAACAAAAATGACTTACCTAATTGTGGACGATGGTAATAATAGTAATCCGTAAATTGAGAATATTAGACTGATCCTTCCTGTTCAGTCTCACGACACATAATTTAAATTCTGTTTTATATTGGTGTTTCTAACTGTTGATTTTGATTATCAAATATAAACAATAATCCTTTCAACTGGTTGTTCGAATCTGAGATATGTGCTTATATGATTTGCTCGAATCGCTTTTGTGAAGCCGGTTTAACAAGTATAGAGCCAGGCCAGCCGACACATCCGCGTCCTATGACCAGGCTATTTAGACTTTACCGCTTCACTTAACATGTGTATCTTTATATTACTAGAATTGGCTTTAAACTCTTCCAAAAACAAAACTGGGTAATTCCAATTTTAAAATTCGGCTTCGATAAGGTTAACACGATACGTACTGATATACTTCGTAGGCAAACGTTCACACTGTCCGAGTATAAGACATGACGTCATGGACCAAAACAATATATTTCGGGACAAAACCTTTCTGCACTTGTTTTAACACTTTCCCATATACAACAATTCTTTTTAGTAAGAATTGATATTGAAGTATTGTCTTCAGATATGTTTAATATAGGTGTGCATGATGTAACTGTTTTCGATGTACATTAGATTGATTGATTGATTTATTTATTGATTTGGGCTTTACGCCGCTTTCAACAGGTTTGTAATATCCCGGGTAACTACAAGTACTACTTGCAATTTATCATGACACTAGCCAGTCAGTCGTAATGCTAACCCTGCAACCCTGACTTTCTCGGAGGGCAACCATTACTATCATTCTTAAAGTATTTGATATGACCCGGTCGGTTATCGGATCCGCGATCCCCCGCTTCCGAGGCGGACGCTCTACCACTTTACCACCGAGGCTGTGAGATACATTGGAAAATAAGTGGGTGGGGAAATTTGTATGAGAGCCAAGTTCCATTTTTTTGCACTAATAATTCATATTTAATATCTGGATTTGGTACTGAATTGATGTGTAGTTATGATGTACAGTTTTCTATTTGTTATCTAAACAATGCCAAAAAAGGGTCAACCAATTGAATCATGTAAACTTTTCTTTTTCTTTATGGAGACCTTTCGCAAAAAGATGCACAAGCTTTTAAAAGATGATCAGCTTTACTTATAACGAGCGCAGCTCGTTCTTAGGTATTACCTTAATTATAGGAAATTTCCTATAATCAGTATGGAAAAAAATTGGGTGCAAAATTTTACTATGGCCCAGCTCGTGAAATTCCAAGTAAAATTACATAGAAGAAAGCAGGGAACCATGACCGACAATTATCAATATCCGGTGACGTCATATTCAGTTGGTACCCGAGATAACTAGAACAACTGTGCTGTTTACATTTAAGGCTGACAACCATAACTTAATCGGCTGCGAGTTTCTTTGCGCAGGTAAGAATTGTTATCGCTCTCGTTTCCCATTGAATAACATAAATTAATACTGGAAATTTCATGTTGGCGTTGATTTAAAATCAAGCTGTAGTGTGCATCTGAGAATCAGCGATGGGTTATATTCATTGACGTACATGTCTGTTGATGGAATATTTTGGTTTCACTGTCTGATCTTTAGAAGAGGCTCTTTATAGTAAAATTGTTTTCACCCTCAATGCTACGCAGACTTCGCTGAAGTCGTATGTCCTTCTGACAAAAACTCCTTCGGACTGTCAAAGATCAATGCAATAAATAGCTGTTACACGAAACACCCTGTGACGCAAATCAGAGACATGTATATTTATGTCTACCCAAGTACTGTACACCAACACGGAGTTGAATCACAGGGACGCGCTCCTGTATTTCTAAATGTATGCATAGGGTCATATTCTGTTTTAGATCCAACAGGAGCACCTCCCTGTGGACTCGCTTTGGGGATTTTTTTCTGAAAATGCAAATGGTTAAAATTTCGGAATCGTTACCGCCATAGGATACCCCATTCAGAATTAAATGCAACAAAACCGCACATTTATAAGAAGAAAAGTTAATCTATTTTTAGAAGTGTTCTTGGAAGTCCTCAAGTGCAGATTGTTTACACATTTTATGACGCAATAGCTTACGTTTCTGCTGCATGACATCCACTCCATTTTTTTAGTGTTGAAACACATTGCAATGTGGATGGAATATTTCTAAATAATGGATATTCAGTTAAAACTAACATCTTTTCAGACTAAGCGAACCCAAAATGAAACGTCCCCAGTGAATTTAAGAGCCGAAACGGATTTATATGGGCATGACTTTTCCTGTGTGCTCTTAACAAAATTAAAAAGTGTTTTTACAAGTGAAAAAGGATGTGACAATTATCGAAATTGAATGCACATTGCAGGTCAGGATCACTGCGATGCTCTAAAGAAACCCATCCTGCGGCAAAACATGATTCATGTAAGTAACATTGTGAGAAGAAGTATTATAATTGCACATTGTCAACAATTTGACCTTTTATCATAATGGCCGAGCTCCGGTAGCTCGGTAGCGACGCGGTCTGTCAATCCAGAGGTTGTGAGTTTGAATCCCAGCTCGACCAACATTCATTCCGCCTTTACAAAAGTCATTGTGACCTGCGTGATTCTTTCACCAATGGTCTGTTTAACAGTCTAAGTGGAAAAGCAGCTTGTTGTGGGTGAACTGGTTGAGGTTATATGACTGAAAAATTGTTGAAAACGGCCTTAATGGCTCCTTTTTTCCGAACACAAGTAGGGATTTGGTCCCTTTGAAAAGCAAAAGCTGCCAAAATATTGGCCTACCAAATGACAAATGCGGTGCGTAGACATACTAGAATTCACTGGAATATTCATAATCTATCAAAATCTGAAAAAATCCCCGAAATATCTACTGAATCTGAAGATTGGGATTTTCTGCACAAATGGCGTAAGAACTGGTTGTATCTCAAGGACATGGAGTGTGATTAAAATAAGATTTAAGCTTGTTTTACAATTGATGTAAAATATATAAGTTTAAAGTAATTGGTTTAAATGAATAATCCAGATAAGACTGCACAGAGGTACAAACTGATCTAAATCAAAACAGGAAAGCTATTCTCAGAGCCCAAAGCTTGGCTTACATGTATATTTTCATAGATCTATTTGTTAATTAATTTATCATCTTATTTTATTTAAACTTTTTAAAGACATTTATCATCTTGTTTTGTTAAAAGTCCCTCTTATTTGCAGTTATTGCTATGTATTAAAACAGCAGTCAATGATTATTGATATTAGCATCAAGTTTTATTTTAAAACACAGAATGGATTAAGAACATCCTATATAATCATGGAATAATATATAAATATTGCATGGCTTCCAGTGTGACAGTACATATTGTCAACATGAGGATAATACTGTTACCCGAGGCGAAGCCGAGGGTAACAGTATTTACCCGAATGTTGACAATATGTACTGTCACACTGGAAGCCATGCAATATTTATTTTATTATACCGAACAAAATTACAAAATTACAAGTTTATCACTTTATTCTGTACCCAAGACAATATTAAGTATAATGTATACACAAGGTAAATAACGTTGACGTCATTGTTTTAAATGACGTCATGCACGTGCAAATCACAGTTGTTTGTCTTATTTTCCATGAAAATGGAATTGAACATTGCAGTTGTTCATATGAGGTGTTATGTTGTAGTACCCATTATCGCCTCCACTATAAGGGATGTTAATTATCCGAGGCGATAATGGCTCCTGGACATCGTTGGTTGTCGTGTCAGCTGCTTTTGCAGGAATTGGAAGAATAACTGCTGATGAAAAGTCATTTTCAGGCAAAAATACCCGATCAATATCATCATCTGGGCCAATTTTTGACACCACCGGAACTTTGTGTTCTGCGCCAAGTAATGCACTGCTTAATGCAGCCGACATCTCTCTCTTTTTACACTCGGTAAGCCGTGAAGAGTAGCTTTTAATCGAGGCTTCCGATTTGTGCCCAGTTGCTCTAATGATTTGCCTTGCCTCGAATCCAGCCACATCTAGTGCCGAAATAGATGTCGCCCTTATGCAGTGATTAGTGTATCTTTGTGACAGAGCAGCAATATTGGATATCTGACTCATCAAATTACCCAGTGAATTCTTCCCAAGCGGACATTTACAATACCAACATTTATCCGCTGTGTTGAAACTGTCACGTGGCCTCTGCCATAGGTCGTCAAGGTCTTGATGAAGATTACTCAGATACCTTTTGAAACTCTTCACTGGACACATATCATCGCCTGGCCGGGCATACATTCTTGCTTCACCGATTGTGTCATCAGATGTTGAATCAACACTGAAAAAGAAAGCAGACACATCTTGTCATTTGAAAGTAATACATTTAAGATATCTGAACATGCGATATATGTGTATTGTGTAATACCCATTTGGAGAATAAGTTGACACTTGATTACTTGATAGAAATACATTACTTGAAAGTGTATTGCTGTTCTGCAATATTCTCATTTAAAACATAAATAAAAAAAAAGTGTAAATTTTCTCACCCATGGTTTTTGTCAGCCTCGTCCATAACCTGGCGAACATATTCTCGTCTAGAAGAATCCACCTCCACTGCAAATGTAGCTTTCGTCATCTGTCTTGAGGTTTTCTCGTCCTCGTCGACAAAGATGAAACATGATGTCAAACCAAACCTAGCAGAGGAAAATAATAATTATGTTCATACAACTAATGTAGTAATGAATTGATTCACAGTAAATAGTGACGGATCCAGAACAGGGATTTAGATAAGATAATATGACAGCTTTAATAACTTTCAAAACACTTCACTTCGCCTACAAGTATCTAGACAATTTGGACAATGTCTTTACACAAATTAATTCAGCTACCCGACTAATTCAGTTTGTTATCGGACTGGCGATCAATTCAATTGCAAGTAGGAACTAGCAGGTTCAATCCCTACGCTAACTATTATTTTGCTAACATAGGTATTTAATTTGACAACCAATTATAATGATCCTACCTTATTCTGTAAGCCGCAGGGTGTGTTTATGTTGAAAGCAACATTGGCAGGATTCATCAGCTTCTTCAAGTCATGGTCCGTGATTTGGCTTTTGTGTTCAACCGACCCTTTCCCCTTCTTCTGCAGATCCGTTAATTTTGCTTTGAATGTTTTTCTTGATGATGCAAACTCGCTGTCTGTTGAAATATCGATACGACATGTCTCTTTAATGTACTTTGACAGGCCATATTTGACCGAGTGCAAGGTAGATTTCTTTAATTCATCCCCTTTTACGGTGCGAACCGACGCAAAGAACGCCGCAGATGATTGTTCATCACATTCTTCGGCATTTCCTCGAAGTCGGCGTTTTCTGCCCCCAAATATGTCCGAAACAGTTTGACACTCCGATTAACGATCCGCTTGGTGCTGGCGGAATCTTTTGCGTCATCTAGTGTGTATAACTCTGCTTCCGAAATTGAAACAAACTGTTTGTTTACATAAGCAGTCATTTTGTTGCAAATGCTATTCACAAAATACTGTGACGCGTTATTGTTTGAGATGACGTCAAGCACGTGAATTTTAGACGCGCGTGCATGCCATGTAACAGTATACTGTTAACCGGTCAAAAACGTACTGTTAGCATGAGACAGTAAGAAATTGCCCATGATGAGTATATGAGAATTTAACGTTACAAAGTCACGTGAGGTATAATAATAAGAAATTGCCCATGATGAGTATATGAGAATTTAACGTTACAAAGTCACGTGAGGTATAATAACAGCAATTACTGGAGAGGAAATTCATATCTATATAGGCAGTTAGTGATATACCCTTTGGTCATTGGTACCTGTCAATACAATGAAAAATGCATGCATCTTTGACTGTGGGGTAATATTCTTTCCTGCATACACATCAAAACAGTAAATGGATTGAGACCTGTACAATCATGGAATCACAGCTGTAATGGCGAAAATGGGAGAGGAAGTTCATATATAATAGGCAGTTAGAGATATACCCTTTGGTCATTCGTGCCTGTCAAAACAATGAAAATTGCATGCATCTTTGAGTGTTGGATAATATAACTTCCTGCATCAACATTAAACAAGGGAATAGATTGAGAGCAACTCATACAATGATGGAATTACAGCTGTTATGAGGATGACTGTAGAGGAAATTCAGCTGATTACATATAATACTAATGGATTAATACAAAGTAATGTTTATAAACGGATAAGTATATATCAAAATCAAATAAAGTCCTGTTCTTTGATTGCACAGGTTTTTTTTTCACGATCACATTTTGTCTGATGTCCTTCGTTCACACGCCATGCAACATTTTACAACAGACAATATGAATGCAAGTTTAGCAGTAGTTCATCTCCAACAAATATTGGCCAAGTTATAAACTGGGCCCTGTGAGGTGAAAATTTAGTTCACAATGTCAATTTGATGGAAAATATATATATTGTAAACACTCTGGAGGCCTTTTTTAACTTGAGCATGTTGAAATGTTTTCAGAATAACTGTTTGATGATAACTAGGTTATGTTTAGATATATCCAGTGATTCTGGTCATAAACTGGGTCACTTGGCCAAATTTTGTCAGAATGTTTGTCCTAATGATATCTAGGCCAAGGTTGAAACTTTGTCATATGAGGTCAAAAACTGGGTCACAAGTTCAAATTGAAGGAAAATATTGTGAACACTGGAGGCTGCATGTTTATCTTTAGCATGTTGAAATTTTGTAAGAATTATGGTCTTGATGTTATTTTGGAGAAAGGCTAAGTTCAAATTTAGGTCATGTTGGGTCATAAACTAGGTCACTTCACCAATTTAAAGGAAAACCTTGTTTACAGTCAAGAAACCACACTTTTACTTCAGCAGCTTAAAACTTTGTCAGAATGATTGTCTTGACATTATATATAGGCCTATTAAAAAGAAATGTCATGGGGGGGTCAATAACTAGGTCACTAGAGCAAATTGAAGGCACATTTTGTAAACAATCAGACATTTTGAATGCTGATTTTTAATTTTAGCATGTTGACATTTTGTCAGAATTGGTGTTATGGTCAAATCTAGGCTAAATCCAATTAAAGATCATGTTGGATACAAAAGAACTAGGTCACTAGGAACATTTGAGAACAATATTGTAAACACTCTTGACGTCATGTTTGCTTCAGTATTTTGAAACTTTGTCAGAATGTTTGTCCTGAGGATATCTAGGCCAAGTTTAAATATGTGTCATGTCGGATCAAACATAAGTTCATTAGACCATATTTAAGGAAAATGTTGTTAACACT